>CAJNJA010072208.1:0-22028 GCA_905231915.1 Symbiodinium necroappetens | reverse complement strand
ATGTATGTATGCATGCATGGACGTATGTACGTATGTATGTATGTATGTATGTATGTATGTATGTGTGTGTGTATGCATGCATGCATGCATGCATGAATGTATGTACCTGTATGTGTGTATATATATATGCACAAGCAACCGAACAAGAAGTAGATAACTACATAGCTAACTAACCAGCTAACTGACTGACTGACTGACTGACTGACTGACTGACTGACTGACTGACTGACTGACTGACTGACTGACTAACTAACTAACTGACTAACTGACTAACTGACTAACTGACTAACTGACTAACTGACTAACCGACTCACTCACTAACTCACTAACTAACCTAGCTAACCTAACTAAATAAGTAAACAAAGACAATAGCGAATAAATAAGCATGTAAATAAGTAAAGACATGTATAATATATATATATATATGACTGTACACAGGAATTCGTGTATGTGTGTGCGCCCTCCAACCACAGTCGAGCTAGTATTTTTTTACTGTGATCCTGGTGGACTCAAGTACTGCCCCCTTTTTGCTCACTCATCCACCCACTCAGTCCAGTTGCAGACCCCCAGCATGACAACAAGGAAAGTGAGTGTCAACAGGTGCAGGTCCTCAAGCAAGTGCGGGTGTTTCGT
This sequence comes from Symbiodinium necroappetens, assembly GCA_905231915.1. Classification (NCBI taxonomy): domain Eukaryota; class Dinophyceae; order Suessiales; family Symbiodiniaceae; genus Symbiodinium; species Symbiodinium necroappetens. The sequence goes on along the minus strand of CAJNJA010072208.1, from coordinate 21,395 downwards.
CTGGGCTTGCGTGCGTGGGCCCCATTAAATCAATTTAAAGCAGTGTGTGCCTCAGTATGCCTCAGCCACAGCCACACAGAGGCCTGTGTTCCGTCAACTTGCGCAGAGTGGACATAACAACCTCAATGAACCCTAAACCCATCAAGCCATAGAAACCTGGCCCAGCCGAGACACGTGGCTTTCGGCCACTACATCGCCGGTTCTCCGCTCCACGTGGACTTGATCGGTGGTGCATCCATGAGACACTTTGCTGGGAGTGGGTGTTGCGGGCTTAGGCATGAGCGAGGTCCTGGATCCTCTTGTCTACCGCTTTTTGGATCGCCTGTTCCGAGGTTTTGGGACAAGTGTGGGGTTGCCGCATGTGATGTGCAGCATACTTGGCCCAGCTTGTTTTGGCAAGGGTTTGGGTAGTACAGCTGAAGAGATCTGGAGGGCGGTGCAGTTCATCAATCAACAGGTAGTTTCTTGCTTGCCCCCCCCACTGGAGGCTTTTTCTACCTGCTCTCCGGCTTCGTCATGACTCTTGGTTATGCGAAGGACCTGGTCGCTGCGCTTCAGCCTCATTGGCACTATGTCTGTTTTTGAGAGATGTCGGCTCCTTGAGCCCTACAGCGTCTATATATATATATATATAAATATATATATATATATAGAGAGAATATGTTAATATATACATATATATATATACTCTCTCTCTCTCTCTCTCTTTCTCTCTCTCTCTCTATATATATACATATTAAAGGGACCTGCAAGGTACCTGTTTTGCCCTCAATTATTGGCTATTAGTTTGGGTTTCAGAGGGCAGCTGGGTCTAGGTGCACCTTGCGACTTCGTGGTTCCGGGTAGAGGTGTCTGCAGGGTTGTCCACCGCAGGGTGGTGAAAGCAGCCGGATTGCCGACTTCAACAAGAGCCGCTTCTGGCGCAACCGATTTGCAAGGCATGACGATTAATGTACCTACCGGAGTTCTTTCTGGTTGCCATTTGCCTTGGAAGAGCAGGATTTAAACCGATCTGCCAGTGCCCGAAGCAGGCTTTTCCCGATGTACGTGCTGACCAATGCTCTTTTCTTCATGATGCAGCGCATCTTTATCAAGGCGATATTGGGAGAACTGTCTGCTCTGATACCCCCAGCATCGCTCGAACCTCATTACCGTGTCAGTATACTCCACTGATGAGTTTCTGATATTTTACTTCCTGTCATGCTGCCTGTTCCCGAAGAGTGGCGGTAGCAGGCAAATGGGCATGGCGGATCGTTGTCCTTCCTCTCATCGCCATACTGGGACTTCAACTTGGTGCTGACGGCTCTGGGCCTCAACATGTGGGTCTTTCCCATCACTGCGCCTCGGAAGCGAAGAGCGGAAATCTGCAGATGAGACTGAAAGACACAGTGTTCGTTTTTCGTAGGAAGGATCCGTTTTGTCGATGGGGGGCGACATCATGGGACGCCAAAGCATTGATTGATGTAGGATCCCTTTTAATAGCCCTCATAGTAGTATAGTAACCCTCATAGTAGCTATCCTATGCCAGCCCTATGTGTCATTTTGCTGGCTGGATCCAACAAAGCCCACGAGAACTTTCAAGAAGAGGCCCCAAAAAGCCCCGATGCTTCGGTATAGGATTTTAGGCCATTTTGGGTTTTGGATCTACACAGGACCCCCCAAAACGCTGGCTCCTAGCGCCGGAATCGGCATGAAACGAAGCCCAGGTCTGGCTTCCGTCCGAGTCTCAAATAGAGCTACCAAGCAACTTCGTGACCTGGACAGCGCGGAACTCAGGTACTCCCGTTGTTCATTGGGTCTGAGTCGATTTCTGATCGGCAGAAGTCGGCTACTCTGAGGTGCAAACCATGGCCGTCTTCTACATCGTCTTCCCGAGCATGCTCTCATGGCTGCAGAATGTCCAGCGACGACGTCTGATGGTGCACCTACTCTTCTGGCTCCAGGCCGTGACCTTCATGTCCCTTGCCGCTTGCTGAAAAACAAGACCGCGCCAAGGTGATCTTAGCTGATGCCTAGGTGTAGAACCCCCTCCTACAGCTATAATATAAAAGTTTCATAAACGAACATAAGATCATAGACCTTATACAGTATAGCATAACATGATATAACATTATCTAGCATACTACAAAATAACGTAACAAAATAAAGCTGACATAATGTAACATAGTGTGATATGGCACCATATAATACAATGTACTGCAATGTAATACAGTATAGTGTAGTATAATGCAGCAGAACCTTATACTATACAATATAACAGTAGAATATGCGCGGTAGAATAGAATACACCACAATAGATTCCAACATCATGTATTACGAATGTTCACCGCTGATGGGATCGTCAGAAGGATGCCTCTACTTCAAGAGAAGCCAGATCGAACCGACAAAGACAAGTGGAACAAGGTGACCGGGTAGAAGTGAAGGCCCAAAGGATTCAGCACAACCAAGCGGTTTTCTGCACTCTGGGATCTGCATTTGAGGTCTGCATCGGCCTCTTTTGGATGAACAACTTCGAATGGGCCTACTGGAGTGCCAGAGCTTGGCCGTTGAGCCCCTAGCCTGCTGTGGTTCGTGACATGTTGGGCTTTGGGGTTCAGGGTGTTTATGGGGTGAGTTCGTTGAGTTGATCTTCGGTTGGAGGCTTCGGGCATCGGGGCTTCCTATCGGCCCAGGCGAAAGAAATGTAGGAGAGCTGGCCGTGGGCTCTTGTGGAGCGGCAGAGGCGATAGGGCTGCTGATGCTGACCAGAACCTCAACCGGAAGAGTCGAAGGATTTCTGTCCGCCAGAATGCAGCAAGCCCCCGGAATCCCAAAAGCCCAAGGTTCCTAAATTCCCAGCCCAGGCCGGATCCCAGTCTTCGCAATGGGTTGCCTGGCAGCTGTGGAGCGGATCCATGGCGGAGGCAATGCATTGTCGTTGTACTTATCATCATCGTGGTATCTCTCTTGCTGTCCCCGTCATGTGCTGTGATTCTTGTGTGCTTAATCCGGTTGCTGCAGTCTGTTGTTGTTCTCGTCGTGTCTGTCGTGGTTCTGGTCCTGGTCCTGGTGCTCGTCCTCATCATTCCTCATCTTCGTCCTCGTCCTCGTGGTACGGGTGCCGTGGTTGCTGTAGTTGCCGTGGTTGCTGTAGTTGCGGTAGTTGCGGTAGTTGTGGTGGTGGTGGTGGTGGTGGTGGCGGCGGTGGTGGTGGTGGTGGCGGTGGCGGTGGCGGTGGCGTTGCTGCTGGTGGGGTGCGGCTGCGGTTGCCGTTGCGGCTGGGGTTGGGATGGGTTGGGGTTGTGGTTTTGGTTGTAGTGATTGTAGTGGTTGCTGCTGCTGCTGCTGTTGTTGTTGTTGTTGGCGGTGTTGTTGGCGTTGTTGTCGTTGTCGTCGTCGTCGCACCTGACGCTGATGCTGACGACGACGACGACGACGACGACGACGACGTGGACGAGGAGGAGACGAGGACGATGACGAGGACCCCGACCATAGGTACTTCGTGTATCGCCTGGCACGACCCTCAAAACAGAATGGCTGAAATGACTTTGCAGCCAGGTCACCTGACCGCTCTTTGCCGCCTTCCCCGGCGCTGTTCTGCAGAGTCGGAGGGTGCGAGGCCCTCTGCAGCAGTACGACCCTGCAAGTTTTGCTCGCAGGGCCTTGACTTTGAATAGAGTTGGGGGCGGCTATTTGACTTATATAGGGCCTCGTGGCTTGAGCTGCTTTAATGTATGGATGATCAAAGTCTACAGTCCACAGTCTGGACAACTGACAATCGCATTGGGTTTCGGGAGTCACGTTCCGCACACATCAGGACCTTACTGGTATTGAGGTTGATGTCGGGAGGCAGGGTTGCAAGCAATCGTTGATGCTCCCGAAACCGTAAAACCAAGAATCGTTGAGGCACCGCCTCTTTTTCAGCACGCAGCCCTCGCTCACCTTCGGGCCTGAGCTCATACGACTCAAGCTCTGCCGAAGCCCTAAACCCTAAGCCCTTCTAAACTATCAAAACCAGGCTTCAATAAGCAAGCAGGCTCCTCGGGGTAACGGAGTTCTGGGCTACTAGCAGCAGTTGAAACAGCGGCCCTGCAACTGCAACAAACACCACATCTATACCATAAGCTCGAAACTTCGTCCTGCTCATGACGCTAAGCCCTTGCAGTCCCTTTGCACTCCAGGTGGGGATGGCGCGCCACTGCCTTGGGCGTCGGGTACCTCCTTGTGCTGGCTTTAGGTATTACAATCAACTCTGCAGCTTGGCTTCCAAGGATCGACGTACAGATCTTGTAGTCTCTGAGACACGGGCTGTGTAGGGGCTGAAGGAGCTTGAATTAAAAGTCACTGTGGTAACCAGATGTGAGAATTCCGACGTCCGTCCTTGGCTCGCAGAACTGAACTAGAGCGGCCGGAATGCTGTGGGACACAGTTTTGGGTTGATAGTCCTCGCACACTCAGTGCATCTCAAGTCTGTTCCTCGGCACAGCTGCCACATGCCATATCGGCAGCCCTCCTAACCTTGCCATGGGTGCGAACGCCAGTGCCAGCGCTTGCTGTGAAGAGCAGGTGGGCACGTTGCCCGTGGAGGTCGTTGGCGCTGCGCAGTATGACGACAAGTATTGCTTTCCAGAGCCGTCGTCACCACGCTCATCCGTGGATGAGTCTATTGAGTCAGGTTTAGAGGTGGTACTTCCTGATGACATTCTTCCTCCCCGAGTGTCGGTGAGGAGCTCATTGAGCTCAGAGCTGTTGACATTGTCCGTGTCTCCGCAGTGGAGCTCGGACTTGCCAATGGTCCAACGCGCCATCAGCTTCAAGGTGGAGAGGGAACTCGTGCGGGGGATCCCGCTGGTCGTCACCCTCCGAAACTTCGGCAAGCTGTGGAGTACTTCACCTTTAGAACTGGACTTGGAGTCTCAGACGAAGCTATGGGACATGTCGCAGCCCGTTGACAAGTTCGATGTGTTTTTTTCGCATACCTGGAGGACACGAGGCAGCAGGAAGGTGCTCTCACTGTTGTTCCAGCACGGTTGGCGAACCTTACTGATACACAGCCTTTGTTGTGCATCAGTGGTATGTATCCTGAGTGCTATGGGTTTGCTTCCAACAACACCCTTGACCTGGCCCGTGCATGTGCTGGGCTTCAAGGCTATGTGTCCTTTCTCTCCGTGGACTCACCTGACCGGCACACTGGTATTGCATATTTCTATGTTCATACTTCCGTACTGCAGCCGCGCATCTTATTCACCGATATGTTTTCTCGATGTGGTCAGCATTCATCAGACAGACAGGAGAATGAAGCAGCGCGGGGTGTACGGGCTGGGAGGCTTCCTGGGTATCTCGAAGGAGATGCATGTTCTATGGTCGCCGCCGTACCTGACCCGCTCCTCGGCTGCAGACAGAAGGTATAGATCCAGCTACGAGAAGCTGCTAGTTGTGCTAAACTTAACGAATAGCATTTTTTAGGGCTGTCGGTTTCCAAACCCTCATCAGGAGTTGGGTATCAAAGCCCCAGGGATACGAGTAAGGAGTGTCGTGCTTCTTGGTGACTTGCTGTGCATCCATGTTCACGTCTGTTTGATGATTGATCCGCAGCTCTTTGCAAAACGAGCTTGAGGTCTTTGGTGCGTTTTCGAGTTGGCCGCATTTCGCAAGGCAAACCCACACAAGCCTTTAAAGCTGAAGCCGCTCTTCGTCGAAAGCCAGATCCTGCTTCTGACGCTGGCTAGCGGTCTCTGCAGCGCAATATATATCGCGGTGAGAACCGGCCATGGCATAGTGGCTCTTGCGAATCTTTCCTTGTTGCCCATGGTGCCCTTTATACACGCCAACCGAAGGTTCATGAGAGAGGAGAAAGAACTTACCGAATCGCTGGAGACTTTCGACCTGCTAAACGTGCAATGCCACTCTGCGGCTGACAGGGCTTTCGTACACCTTGCCATCGCTGCTTGGTATGGCAGTGAGGAAGCCTTCGTAGACTACGTGCGTGGCCCCTTGAGGCAGGAGCTCATGGCAGATTCCGGAGTGGACCTGCCATTGAGCTACGCGCTGCTCATAGTTATCAGCCCATTTTGCATGGCCGTAGATGTTTGTGTAGCCATGATCCGTGCTGGGGCACCCTTCGAGGTTGTGCTGGCTGAGTTCACGAGCTTAGGGCTTGGCATAACGATGTTTTGGCTCATGTTGTGCATCAAAGTCATGTGGAGTCTCTGCAGCAGATGGGCTTCCCGTGGATCAACACGGGTCGGCGATGGCCTTGTTACCATGGCCATCTTCTTGGTGGCTCTGATTCTCTTGGGTGGAGGCAGCCTGCTCGTCAACCGCCTCCTGCCAACATCACCAGCAGGTGCCACAGCTGCTGGCATTGTCGCGACTGTCGTCACTCTTCTGGCCTTTCGTTCCCGTAGCGGATGCCGGGCCATATGAGTATGCAACTGTTTCACTGCATCCCCCCTGTCTTTAAAAGCCTTGTGCTTGACTTTTGACAGGCGTTCCCCAAAAGAGGTTGCCTCAGTACAGTCGTGTGCTGGCACATCTGCTGCTGCAAAGAGCAGTCTTGATCTTCTGACCATTGTGAAATCAATGCAAAACAAGAGGCAGCTTTACACACGTCTGACCATAAACTTTTCTAGAAGCTTTTGTCATCTTGCATGCCTTTGTCTTGAGGAGACTTCTCTCTTTCTTCAGTGACAGTCAGAAGCATTCTGAGCTAACCAGCCGCAGATTTGGGCCAGGAGTTGAACGTGTCACCGTGCTATAGTACCTGCGAGTAGGTAACGAAAGACCATGGTAGTAGTTTCCCAGGTACCGTTGAAGGATTTCCGGTTGCTGCAACTCCGCGAGGGCTTGGTCCGTGCAAGCTGGGAGGCACATTTGGGTTTCTGCGTCGAGGGGAAGGAGTCGTTTACGGTGGAGCTTCTGTGGTTTCTTGTTCAGTCTTTGCTGAATGAAAGCTTGGGGGGTCAGGGGGTTTTCCGCGAAGCAGAACTCACAGCAGATTATTCATCCGAAGCCTAGCCTCTCGGGTTTCGACGCTACAAGTCTTGTTCCCAATCTCCCCTGCTTACTGCACAAAGCTATTCCCGTATCCCACGATGCCAGGCATTCGTCCCCCTGCTTTTCATCGACTTGATCCTGCCGCGGGACGGAATACGTAGCTTCGGAGGGCTGAAGACTTCCATTCAGCGAAGAGTCAAATGCAAGCACCAGTGCCTTTGGGGTTTAGGGTATAGAGTTTGGACCTGTCACTAGGAAGCCTAGTCCTGCCTGAGCGCAGCTCCGGAAGAGATTGAAGACAACACTTCCTTTCGCAACATGGTGACGGCTCGCTATTCTCTGTGCTTCTTTCAAAGATTCGAGCGAGAAGCTGCAAACCTTGCCGAGGGCATTGACGCAGTGCGGTAACAATGGACCTCTGGCAAAGCTTTGCCGAAGCAAGCCGATGGAGTTCATGGGTGACTTGTCTGGATGTTCTGACCCTCAAATCGGGCACGTACTGAGGCTGCATATTTGAGAGCAAACCTGATGCAGGCAGTTCCAATGTCGCTATCAAGATCACAATTGCATTTGTTGTGTGTCGTTCCTCGCCCCGGGGGCCAAAGCGACCAAGCACACGAGCCAAATGCCACGTCTGTTTTGTTGGGCTCGCAAAGGAGACATAGCCATGGCCTTCTACATGGTGCACTTCATGGTGCTGGGCCTGGGTACCAGCCTCTGCGCCCTAGAAGAAAGTGGGAAGGGAACGGACCTCCGCAATGCAAACGGAAAGATACTTTGAGATCTTCGTTCACGCATTATCTCCGCAATTCGTGATTGAACTGATTTCTAGCAACCACAGAATCACCAAATGGACATCATGATTGTGAGGCAACCTTGCTGGCAAATGACCCTGAACGGCCCCCCATTCCGGATATAGTATTCAGTGTATAGTATATAGTGTATAGCACATCGTAACATAGTATAGACGACATAGTATATAATATGCAGTATATATTATATACTGTATAACGTGGTTTCGATTCTCCTGGTTGATTAGCACCCGGTCCCGAGAAGTGACTGCGAGGACCATGAAAACCAGCCTCAGGTGCAATCCTGGAAGCCCTTTCTCCCATGTCGTGTGCGGGTGGCTGTTCTATACTGGGCCTCTAGTTTAGGTTCCATCGTGGCTATTGTGACTTCCAGACGGACGATACGATGCAACAATCTTCTTGTGTTGCCATACAAATGCGGCTGCCGGCCATGCGAACATCGCCAGGCAAAACCTCAATCCGGTCAACTGGCAGTATGGGCGGTCGAAATCTGGCATGCTACTGGCCACACAGATCACAATAGGTTGTTGGTCAACCAGCATCCGTGTTTGAGAGCTTCTCCTACGATCGTTTCATACATTGATGAGACCAGCATGAGCAACACCAGGTAATTGTTGTAGCCTTGTTAGCGGCAGTACCAACAGTATTGCTAAGGCCTCGGCGATTGATCATTATTGTGAATGTTACGGGCGTTGTGCAAACTCCTTAGGCTCTTGATAGTCTGGATGTTCTCCGTACCTGAACTCTGCGAATCAATTTGGTCAAAACCATCGCACGCTCTGAGGCCCTAGCCGCAGCCCTAAACCATCCTAAGCCCGAAACCAAGCATGGAGACAACCAAGGCGCTCGCCTCTTCCCCCCGAAGGATCCGACACCCATGTATTCGGCGACGCCATGGCCCCGTGGCTTCAGGGGTGCATGGAATTCGGGTTAAACGCCTCGAAAAGGAAAAAAGGTCTCTAGCTTAAGTTCATTAAATCGTATACGGCTTTATGGGTTTATCTGTTTGGGGGCTGGGAGCAGAGCTTGGACTGTCACACCAGCCTTGTTTGGGCTTCCAAAATCCCTGACACTACACTTTCCGCTGCTTGAATGGTTCGAGGACCTCGGTGGAGCGACCCTCCTGTGAAGCGTTAAGCATTCTAATGCGTGAAGCAGTGAAGCCTTGTGCAAAGAGAACTTTGCCGCCAGAACTTGTGTGTAAGAGTTTTGGACACGTAATTTAGTAGTTTTGTGTCCACAGATTCTCATAGAGCTGTTGAGGCGTGTAGGTGCCTCGAGCTCGAATGCAGCACTTGCCCTCTCATGCGGCACCGAAAAGGGATCCCTAATACGAGCGCAGGGTATCAGTCAGCCGCGATTTTCCGCCAAAGTCCAGGTGGCTGCTTGGCACATGTTTCCTCTTGGCCCTGTTCTTCGGAGCCTTGGTCACGGAAGAGCCTTAAGCAAGGGTGTCATAGGGTTTTGTGAGCGGGTTTACAGGGGTTCATACAGGATGTCGTGAGAGTCATGGTACACAGCATCGGCTAGCGGAGATCGTTTCAAAAGCCCTCAAAGTCCTAATTAATCGTCCCAAAAATATCCAAAGCCCTATTCTAATCATTGACGCCCTTCTTACAAGCCAAACGTACCATCTCCATCCATTTCATTCAAAGACCATTTGGTAGATTCATCAGATCCCTCTTGTCTAGCCTAGCTGTCATCTCACTCAACGGGTTTAGCTTTTCGTGAAGAAGCCACCTGCTAGGCGCCACTGCTAAATCTCAGCGCATCCTGTACCCAATACATGAAAAGGCTTATCTGAATCCGGATTTCAGAGTGGGCACTGCCATGCTAGAACGGAAAGTTAGCGATCAAGCCACAGCTGCAGTCTTCTCCAGCTGTTGGACAACCTGGTACGCCACGTACTCCCCGGCCATCTCGACTACACACTCAGCGCACCTTCCAACTGCAGCAAGGATGGTTCCTGACTCGCTTCTTCGAAACTCCAACTCGCAAGTGCCTGCGAGCCTAGGCGCGGTAGAGGGTCGAGGGTCTAGGGAGTCTAGGAATGGAGTGGTGGATCACTAGTGCATGAAGCTGTCCGCCAGCTCGTGGTGCCAGAGGAATCCAGCTTTGCTGCGAGCAGCGGCTGAACATGGCTACCCTGTTTTCGCAGATCTTCAGCGTGAAGCCAAGTCGTTGTTTCCAACCCTTGGAAGTCTTATACTCCTCATCTTAAACATGCTAAAACCAAAACCCCCGGAAGAAAAACCTGAACAGTGGTCTTCCAGCCCTTCGTGCAGGCAGTCTTTAGCGAACCCGTAGCATGGTAGCAAACGGATGCAGGATATGGGCCCAAGACAAGCATGTACCCTAATTACGGGGCTCAAGGCCCACTGTCTTGAATTCCTGTCAAGGTTCAGGACTCACAGAAAATCTGATAAGTAGAAGGTGTCAAAATTCCTGGGAGTTCTTATGCTGGGTTCCTGAAGCTCGTCGGAAACTTCTTTGGCGGGGCCGCTGTGAGTTTTGACTGTGTGGGGGTGGGTCAGGGCCAAAGAGTCCTGGAAATCGCACAACCCTTCCTGCATGCGACAGACAGGAGAGCAGAAGGCCTCTTACTGCAGCAACACTCTGCTGTACGGGCATGTGGGTATAGGAAGCAGTAGGCCAAGACGTTCCCCCAAGCCTTAAGAAAGTTCTTGCTGGTAATGGCTGCTGCTGTTTGTTTGTAAACCAGGCATGCCTAACAGGAGTTGAAGATCACCGGTGAGGCGAAGTCACCAGGTCGCGTCTCACTTTGCACCAGTTTTCGTTGCGGCCGCACTTTCCGCGGAGCCCGTTCTCTGCAAAGTAAACCAACTGGCTACTGCAGAATGAGGGATTTTGCTTAACTTTTGTATTATTGTTATTATCGTACGGTTATTATTCGCGTTATTGTTAATCCCATCCCCTGATTATTTAGCCCCCTCCCCCCAAATATTAAAATCAGCTTTCCATAGACATGTTTTTGATATATTAGGGTCCTGTCTTAGCTTCTGCACTTTGGTGGCGGGTACATAATGAACAGCGTTCGTGTAGCTATTCTAAACCCTTCCCTGGCAGTGCCTGCAGTCCTACATCCCTGCGGCCCCTGTCAGCTGCAGTTCTCGCAGTCAATTCAAGTAAGTACACGCTCGCTCTTGCAATCGTAAGGATTCGGATCTGGGATAATCCCCTAAACCTAATCTTTGAGAGGGCACACGTTTAGTACACACACGCTCTTGCAGTCGTGAGGTTTCGGATGCCGGGATAACCGCTAAACATAAACTCTGCCAGAGAGAGAGAGAGAGAGAGAGAGAGAGAGAGAGAGAGAGAGCGAGCTTCAACACAGGTTCAGAAATTTGTTCAAGGTCCCAAGCCTCTACCCTTGGGCGATCTCTGGGGTCCCCCTAATAGTGCCGAATTGCACAGTAGTCTTGGCCCTTTAAAATTCCTCTTTGGGTGCATTCCGGGCCAAATGCTCTCCGACAATCAGGTTCTCATAAAAGGGGCGGGTTTGCTAATCGGAGGAGGGGAGTACCTATTCTTATTGTCATGATGATGATGATGATTATGGGTCTTATTCGTTTCTATTGTTATTCGCATGATTTTTTGTTATGACTATGTTTCCGATTATGATTATGATTGTTGTTGTTGGTCTGTTAATAGAATTCCTATATATACTATCATTGTCATTGTGTTTATCATTGTTTTTATTATCAACCATTTTTGTCATTATTATTGTTGCTATACTGTTAACAAGGTTGTTGATCTTCTTAAGTCTTATTATTATTCTTGTTCTTATTGTCGACACTTACTACCGGGCTCGCGCCTGCCGCTGCATCGTGCGGCCAGCCGTCTGCTCCGGGTAGGTCTGTGGCATGAGCCCTGCGAACATGGCACGAACGTGAGTAGAGAGGCTCCCGACACAGAAGGTCTGGTCTCATTGAGTTCTACGCTTGCTAAAACCAGCATCCTGGAGTCCCTAAGACACGAGCATAGATGGCTCCTCATGCTCGCGTGGCATGCAGTTCGCAAGCGACCGATGCGTGCCGGCTAGGCGTGCACAATTGCCCGCCCTTCTCGTAGCAGACCTTTCTGCAGCGGGTCGAAGGGTTGCAAGGCGATGCGAGAAGAAGGCAATCCAGCATTCCAAGCGCCGCTGATTTATGTTCTTGCAACGGTTGGTGCAGTAGTGGCCGTCGGAGTAATGTAGTCGTTGGCAAAATCGTAGCGGGAAGAGCAACATTAGCAAAGCTCATTGTGGTAAAGGTTACAAGCAAGGATGCAAATCACAACATAGCAGCAACAAGCACACGAACGCGACAGCTGTCGTAGTACAGGGCGGAAGCAAGCGAAGAAAGGAGTCTACACATGCTCACATGGCAAGATTTTCTTGCAGAGGATGAAACTAAAGCCAGCCCCTCCTTCGATGAAGGAGGCCCTAAACTGCAAGCGCAACAGGACACAGGTGGGGTGAACATGACTTTTCTCGCATGCCGAGCCATCCTGGGGCGACTGGCCCATGTCTGCACCAGGCCTTGCATGTACAGTTGGAAGACCCGCAAAATGGTACGAGCTTGTGTGGATAGAACCCTATAAGGACCAATTTGCTGGCAGTCTGCATTCGGCGGTTTGTGTCAGTTCCGTAAACCCTTCAAACATACACCCCAAACCCCAACACCCTAAACCCTATGAGATGCTTCGGAACCGATACCTCCAAAGAAGCCATGCCTCCCAAAACCGCCTGCACCCCCACCCTCATAGTCGAATCTCCTGCACCTTAACTCCCACAACCCCCTAAGCCCTAAACCTTAAAACCCTAAACCCTAAACTTTAACTCCTAAAGTCCCTAAAGTCCCGGTCCCCCGAGAGAGCGATTTCTTGGACTAAGGCCATCCTCGATCTGCCACATGCACTCCTGAGGCGGCCGCGGCATTCTTTGACTTCGGATGGCCGTTTGGGTTTCACGTAGGGTTTGAGATGGTTTCGGGGCCATTTTCGAGGCTATAGAATTTGAGTAAGAGGTTTTGTAGGTTAAGGCCTAAAGGGTTCTAGGAGTTTTGGGTTTAGAGTTGGCTGTCGAAGCCTGATCGTGGAAGGCTTTTTCCTCATCTCCATCCCACCCCACGCCGTTTGTTGCGCCGTTTCCCTTTTCCCACCAAGTACGCGCTCCGAAGCACAGGCCCGTCGAAGCCGACCCGCCAGAGGCCGCAAGTCGAACTGTTTGACGGCTGCCTCGTCCCGACGAGACCGTGCTCCGGTATCGGCTCGAAAGTGGTGGGCACCGTCTTCGTGACGGGCATGCCGGGTCCACCTGCTCCGTCAAGGTTGAGGAGCAGTAATCCCTACCCCCTAATATTAAACGGGGGCGGGCCCCCCCCCAATAGATACTCGGAAAGTGCTTTTATTATTAGGGGGTATTTTTATCTCTACTGTCAGATTTTGGCACAGTTACGGCCGCTCCGCACAGGCAGGCTCAGCGAGGGCCTGTGACAGACAGGCAGTCAGCCCAGCAGATTTAGGAAAGTGTGAGGCATGCTTCGTAGCTGAGAAGAAAAGACCGACAGCTGGCAAGCAGGGAGGCTCACCCTAAACTCTCAACCTTTGCCCTAACCCCCCCTAACTCAGAATAGGTTTTAAAGGGCAGGGGTGATTTCGGGGGTGTTGAATAAAAGAGGGAAGGGATTATTTGGACTAAGCATTCTAAGCTAAAGGTAGGTACTGGATTCAAGGTTCCGGGTCAGCCAGCCTATCATCGAAAGTCAGGGAGCCCAAGCAGGGCTAAAGTGTACCGATATGTCGCAGAATGTTGCAGAGCACAGAGACCTCGACTTCATTCCGGCGGCATCCCTGTGCTCAGAGACTATCATACTAGCAGGAATATGAGACAGTGGGAGTAAGAGAGACGTACTGGGACTGGGAGTTGTATTTGTCGTCGTAGTCGTAGTAGTAGCAATCGTCGTGGTAGTAGTCGTCGTCGCAGTAGTAGTGGTCGTCGTAGTCCTAGTGGTCGCAGTAGTCATTGTGTGGTGGTCGTAGTGTTCTTCCTAGCGATCGCTGTGATCGTGGTGGTCGTGGTCGTGGTCAGTGCTGGTGGAGTCGTAGTGGTCGGAGTAGTTGAGTGGTGGCAATCGTGGTAGTGATAGTAGGAGGATCAAGCGCAGTAGCAGATGCGGCAGGAGTATCTGTGGCAGTAGGAGTACTTCGTAAAGTAAGTACGATGACAAGTAGAATGCAATGTGGTGTTCTTTCCTTGAACCCCTCAAGTAAACCCGAAACCCTAAACCCTAAACTCCCCTCTTTCAGGCGATTTACCGCCCCGAATCGGCATCATGACAGCGACAGCGAGGAGGCAGGTCCTAACCCGAATAATAATATGAAGAACAGTACCTAATACTATTTTAGTACTCGTACCAACAATGATATTAATAGTACAAAGAAAATAACCCCTAAAGTAATTGACGCAGCTTGGGATTGAGAGAGTTGCTCAGAGGCTCCCGGTTGGAGAGCCTTGAGACTCTTGGCTTTCTTAGAGTTCATGGTCATCGGGGTTGTGGGTTTTTGGCTTAGGGTTTAGGGTTTAGAGCTTCTGGTGATCGGGCGTTCATTCTCAGGGTTTAGGGTTTAGGGTTCAGGGTCTTATCCAAGTGGCCTGTGCAAAGTCTGTGTTTCGGAATGTTATGCTGAGAACACCCGAAGTGTTGCAAAATGGAAAGTTCTGCTAGTGTTCGCCTTCCGTGTTTCTCGCATAGTGGAAGCAAGGACCCTTGCAGGGGCAAGCGTGGCAAACACGAAGGCATGTATGATTCCCAAAGACTCGCAACAAATCTTCCAACCAAATCCAACGCTAGGAAGTGGTGAGCTTGCCGGCGGCAGATGCGCGCGAGCCACCGGCTGGACAGTTCCAGAAAAAGGTCACACCTTGGCCCGGCAAATGTCCATGCAATGCTTTAGCCGTGGCGCTTCGGAGCAATTTCCTAGAAAGAGAGAAGTCTAATTACACGACACTGCCCAGATCATCACCATGCAGCTCTACTGAGTCAGGTTGGTTACTCCCTTCCCGTCCCTGCGCAATGGTTTCGAAGGGACATTTGTAGATGCAAGACTTAGGCAGTCTGTTCTCGGCATACCATCTGAAGGTTGGTTGTCCGCAACCTTGTCAAGGGCGCGAACACTCACATGGTTTAACCCACCAAATATGCTGGCCGTTACATTGCGACCAGAGCATGTGAGTGCCATCCTGAAGGAGTGATTTCTGCCGTCGCTACGGGTGAGGGTACAGGCCTGGACAAGGGCCTACACAAGTGTTTTCGCGGTTTCCAGAAGCCTCTTATGCCGGTTACATCTCCAATAATTACAAGCGTGATCTCCAGTGTGAAGGTGTAGTTCTGGCCGAGGAGTGTTTGGAGATCTAATTGAACTTGAGATATTAATTATGTTCTGCTTGGGGTGTTGAGGATAGGAATTGTCGCTGTATAGCCAAGGGTCAGGCCTTTGGGCTGTCATGATTGATAGATGTTGCATACATTACATGACTGCACTAGGTACGTTTGACAGAAAGCTTAAGAAACAAATGGATGGCAAACGAACATGTGTACTATGTATACATATACAAAGGTTTACACGTAAGTAAGTAAGCAAGTACGTAAACCAGTAGATAAATAGATAAATCAAAAAAATAAATAGAACTACAATGTTTTTGAAAAAATAAATAAATAAATATATATATATACATATATATATATACATACACACACACACATATATATATATACACACACCGAGGTTTCTGCATATGTCTACATATGTACTTGTCTATGTAAAGGTATCTTGATACCACAAAAATACTTACAAACATGCACGACTATTTGTGCAGGCACAGGCATTTAAAGTAGCCTTCGATAGTCAGTCTAGTCTGGGCTCATGAAGGCCTCTCCACAGTAGAGTGGACAAGCTTTGCCAATACGAGGGCAGCCGTTTTCATTTTTGAGTGCGTGGTTTGTTGTCCAGTAGACATCAGGTATGTGCGTGGGCATGTTGCTAGAGTTTCCCACTGTCACAGACAGGTCTATATCATCAGCTTGTACGAAACTCCGTATGGAGCACATGTTCACACAGCACTCCCAGACTGCTCTTCCGCACGTGCTTTTCAGTGGCTATAAGCAACCTGCAGGAAAAGATGCACTATGTCTGCCTACTGAGAAGCAGTCTTACAGGCACAAGACCAACTCCGACTCCGACAATGTCCTAAGCACTGAAACCGAAACCTTAGACTCCGAAGCTAAGCACAAAAGCCGCAAGCTCCTAAACTCCTAAACACAAAAAGGCCCTCCAATCCTGTTTTGAAAGCTACACCCAATAGGATTTTCAAGATCTGTCAGGGCGGCAGTTGAAGAAGACACCGTCCTTGGGTGAAGCCACCGAAAGGATCAATGACTTGGTTCGGGAGGCCTTGGGGCTAAGAGGGGTTTCAACCAAGAGTTCCTCGGTGAGATCAAGATTCGTTGGGTTCAGGGTTCAGGATTTAGGGGGTAGGGCTTCGGATACAAATCTATGTTTTGTTGTCTTTAGTTCATCGAGCCATACAATGCTGGAGGTTTTGGGATTTAGGTTGCTGGGCTTTCAGGGCTGGCCGGGCATAGGGAATGCTGGGGCCTTGACAAGTTGAGGAGTTTCAGGGTTTAGAGGCTCAACGATGTAGGATTAGATCTTGGTTTAGCATGGTGCGAGATGTCAACACAGCTTTAACATGCAAGTGTCGACTTCGAGTGGTGTTTGGTTTTGCAGAACCAAGAGTCGTGCGCTACGCGGGTACCCCAATGACCTACAAACCCAAGGCCAGCCGCACCAAGCCTGGAGTCCGATTTGTTTTCTGACGCTTTCGAGTTCTATTTACTGGAATGGGGAACTGGCCTGTAATACACGTCTACGATGGAACCTCGTGATTGACATCGATTTCGATGTTGGAAGGCTCCCAGGAATCCTTCCCGAGTGGACGTGATGAAGCGTTGACTCCAGTCCTGCTGAGATTCGCTGGTCACCGACGATCGCCATCACTCTCATTTCATCTCGGCCTCAATGTAGGCACATGTGGACATAACAGCGAAGCTGTCTAATTATTGTTGAGTCGATTATGTCAGAGGTGACGGCAGAATTGTCCGTACGAAACATCTTCAACAGGTGTGCCCCTGCTCCTCAGAAAGTGATTAACCTGTCATATTATCTACGCTTGCCACGATGGTAGCGCGTCAGATTCATAAAGATCACGGTTAATCTGATACTTCTGGTGCTATCAGTACTGTGGATACCCAGAAGTAACACCAACAGCAATCAGAGCCCGCCAGGCATGCAGAGGAAGAGTTGACTTGAAGCCGTTCGCCGGGCAGGCGGGTCACTGGCGCAAAGTCCCCAAAGCCGCTGCGCAATGGATAACTCAGCCCGGGTTCATCAGTGCTTTAATATCAATGGTAATCGAAAGACTAGCACAAGCGGTTAAAAGCGGCATGCTGTGTTTAAACTGTTTCGTCCTGGTAGCTGGAGTTTGCGACTGCCTGCTGGCCAGCTCGACAAGATTCGAAGGTAAGACTTCTCATATTGCGGAGTAGGCATGGGTCCCAGGTTTCACATGAAACCACAAACGAGCTTCGATATTCCCAGACCACTGCAAGGATATCCAGACTTGATCTGCTGTTGAGGCACGGAATCCTGCAGAATTTGTGCCCCAAGACTTGCTAGGCATCGCACCCGATTGCCTTGGCAGACGCCGTCGTCCAACGGATGACAAAGGCTTCGACTCTCTTTCAGGGTGGGTGGCGGCAAGGTGGGGCCAGGGGCTTCGGGGGTACGGTGTACGGCTTTATGGCGTAGAGCGTGATTTCGGTGTCTAGCTGCCTAGCTTCCAAAAACCCATCCCAGAAATCATGTGTGGTGCCTTCTGCTGCGCACAGTTGCATCCTGCATGGCACGCTCTCGGTCGTATCTGCCTTGTCCGGATTCCTGGGAGGGCTGTCCCCAGCAAGCCTTACCTACTTGCTATATCCAGAACTGCTTGGCCCCAAACTCAAAACCTGAAGCCCAAACGGACTTCGGGATCTGGGAGTTCGGATCGGAGGTACCGAACAGGGAGCTTTGTATCCAAGCTTCGGTTCTCCTTGAAGACCGCATTTGAAACAGTGGGCTTGTGGCTTCGATTAGTTTTGTGTTTCGGGGTTTGCGGGCTGGGTGGTTTAGAGTTTAAGGGCTTCTTCAACGTACTTGTAGGAGTCAATGCGGAAAGCATGTCATGCCAGTTTCAAATTCTTCGTGACCAAGCACCTAGTTCCCGAACATCCCCCTCCCTCTCCCTCATCCCCTCCCTCCCCTCCTTTCCCTCCCCCCCATGCCCCTCCAGCCATCCATCCCCTTCATGCATCCATCCATCCATCCATCCATCCATCCATCCATCCATCCTTATCCATCCTTGCATCCATCCTCCATCTATCCATCCATGCGTGCATCCATGCATCCATCCATGCATCCATCCATGCATGCATGCATGCATGCATGCATCCATCCATGCATCCATCCTTCCATCCATCCATTTATCCATCCATCCATGCATCCATGCGTCCATCTATGCATCCATCCATCCATCCATCCATCCATCCATCCATCCGTCCAGTTCTCTATCCCCGCATCGATTATTCTATTCATCCATCCCATCCATTCAGTCATCCGTCCGTCCATCCATCCCTCCCTCCATCCACCCATCTATCCATCCATCCGTCCGTCCATCCACCCGTCCATGCATCCATCCGTTCATCCATCCGACCCTGAAAACCGCTAGAATCCGAGCCATAAACCCTTCCAGTGAGAAGCCCTGCTATACACTTGTCTACAAACTCTTTTATATACTCCTTTATAAACCCTTCCATATATCCTGCTATCCTTCCAGAAACATTTCTGCAGACCCTTCCATATACCATTCTAGAGGCCCTTCTCATGCGGCCAAATTCGTCATCAGGGGCGAATGTCCCACCTTACGATGCACGGTGACTCCTGCTCGCGCTGACCCGTGAATAAGAGCATGAGACTAAGGTTAGAAAAGCAAACCGGCGACACCCAAAGTCCAACCAACCTCATGCAAGTCTGTAGGGGCCAAGCTGCCGTACAAATTCACGACAACAGACAACCTCACATCAACCCCATCACCACATCATGCCATCCAAACCATTATCACCGAAAAACCCTTACCCCAACAGGCACTATACAGCCTACAGGGCCAGGTTAAGGTTTAGGCAAATCCGTGATTGAGGCTCAGCCTTCGGTGATCAGAATAGGGCTTTGGAAAGATGCAGATGGAAAGACAACTGCACATAATTCACACTAGATGAACGTGCTAATCCATGACTACACCAGGTCAGTTTCAAAGACAGTCGTGAAGTTGCGGCTGTCGAATGTGGGAGAATTACGCCACGCTCGCAAATATATTACAGTGATAAGTGTTGCCCGGCTCTGTTGTGCTGCAAGTGAAATGTCCAGGCAAGGCATAACTGAAACGATGTTGTCGTTGCGTTTCGGGGGCTCTGTTGCATGCTACTGCTGAGTCTTGATTGCCAAGCATGTTTTCGATGGCTTCAGCCTTGTCATGTCACTAACCGTAGGTTCGCGGATGGTTTGTTTGTGGAATAACGACTAGGCTTCTGCAGCATCGGCATGTTTAATGCGAAATGTTAAAATCACGAAGGGTTGAAGCTACTCATGTATTTACACGACATGGCAAGAGTCTGCATTGGAGGCCGAGAAGCAGGTTCTGCTTGCCACCTATTTGGGCTCGTACGTGAACAACAAGGACCACAGAGCCGCAGAGTGTCATGTCGCACAGATGGCAGGAGTGCTTCCAATTCCTACAAATAATGTGGTACTGTATTTAATTAGGTGGCCTTCTTTAACGTGTTTTGTCCAGGGCATATGCATTATCCGGTAAAATCTCGGGCGGAGTCTACAATGCGGTTTATTTTTCCCTGCGGTTTTTGGGGTTGCTTTGGCCCCTTCTGCTACTTTATTGTCAATCTTACTTTAGTAGAGGATCCCAAAAGCCTGTAAGATATACTTAAAGGAACCCTAAACCCTAGCCCCCAACCTTAAGCGCTGTAAAATAATTACCTGTTTTGGGATCCTCAACCCCGCTGAACAGCTCTAGGCACTCCAATACTGTGCTATTGCTGTACGAGTGTACTACTATTGTGCTACTGCTGTACTACTACTGTACTACTACTGTACTCCTAGTGTACTACTAGTGTACTTCTAGTGTACTACTAGTGTACTACCAGTGTACTGCTGTACTATTAGTGTACTACTATTGTACTACGTGCTGTATGGCTACCGTACTACCACTGTACTACTACGGCACTACGACTGTACTACTTACTACTTTACCAGGCGTCAGACTTGGTCGATTGTGGAGGGGAGTATAGGTTGAAAGAAAAAGTCTTCACAATGGAGGATTTTTGATCCCGGTCGTTACCTGGCAGAGGCTCTAACAAATTCCTGTACTGTACCACTACTGTACTACTACTGTATTACTACTGTACTGCCAGCTACTCTATTGCTACTGTACTACGTACTGTTCTACTATGCTTGTACTTCTAGTGTACTAGTAGTGTTTTACTATTGTCCCACTGTACCCACTAAACAGCTATCGCCCAGTCTGCCAGCCCAACCCCCACACCCAGCTCAAGAGCTAATCACCCTCTGCAGCCGACAACCCGCGGAGGACCGCAGCCTTCTACTTATGTAAACCAACCTAGGCCGCAAGCCCCCCCCGAAACTTAAAGCGCCTTTTTACGGGGGTCACGGGTAACATATTATTCAGGCCGCCGAGAAATGGTTGGGGCTGTGGGGGGGTGGGGACCCTAATTACAAACCGTAATTTCCGTGGAACCATGTTCCTGCACGAAGCCAGCTACGATGTAGGCTTCGTATAAACACTTTCCGGAAAGTGCAAGTGTTTCAGGACGATCGCCGCCTGTTTCTGGGTCTCGCGAGCCGGCGGAAAGTGACGGTGAGGCAGCGGAGCTTCGAAAA
This sequence comes from Symbiodinium necroappetens, assembly GCA_905231915.1. NCBI lineage: Eukaryota > Dinophyceae > Suessiales > Symbiodiniaceae > Symbiodinium > Symbiodinium necroappetens. The sequence continues at coordinate 537 of CAJNJA010072208.1, read as the reverse complement.
CGTTGCAACCACAACTTCGTTGCTGCAAGCAGCACGTAGGCCCAAAGTGCAGAACTAGAAGGCGCTGTCCGTTGATTGATGTGATTTCCATATTCTTGCAAGCGGGTCGAGTCTAGTTGAAAGGCTGAAGTAGGGTGTACCAAGCTTATACAGTTGAGAAGTGACAAGATAAAGCATTTGTGAATTAGGATCAGGATTTAACGACAAGATCTTTCAGCTTGTCGCGAGGAAGAAGAAGGAAGACGATGACATTCCGTGCTGGGAGAAAGCACCCAAGTCTGTGAGCCTCATGGCCCGGTGCCCAGCAGGGTTCATAGCAATCGGGACCTGATTTACCGAATCCCTCTGGCCAACGATCGTCTAAGGGTCGACGAGGCTGGCACAGTCTGCCACTACGACGACGACTACTACTATTGCTACTGCTACTGCTACTGCTACTGCTACTGCTACTGCTACTGCTACTGCTGCTGCTGCTGCTGCTGCTGCTGCTGCTGCTACTGCTACTGCTACTGCTACTGTTACTCCTGCTGCTGCTTC
>CAJNJA010072197.1:0-21804 GCA_905231915.1 Symbiodinium necroappetens | reverse complement strand
AGGGGGTTAGATCGGGTTCAGGGTTTGTCGAGCTTGGGATGTTTAGATATGTAGCCCCAGTTAGCAAAGCGCATTCCAAGGCTAGCCCAGACTGCCTGTAGCTGCAAACCATAAGTAAAATTCGTGCTGAAGCCTTGCACCCGAAACCCAGCTGTCTCCTCACCCTAGCATGCTTCCTGCTACTAGGCTGCAATAAACTGGATACTTATAAGGAATTAGGTTAAGTTACCCGAAGAATCCCGCCAGATGGTTTCCTCTCGATCCCGATCATGGCGTCTTAAACCAAACCACTCAGCAAGAATGAATCCAGTAAGTAGATGGCCGAGGGGTTCTAGAATCGGGCCCGCCCCTAAGATACTTCTTAAACTATCATACCTTTGTGAGCACCGGGTGCTATAATAGTACGTTTACTCAATCCCTTCTGTGGGCCTTTGTGCATCTACAGGTGCAGGTTCAGAGCTTGGCGATTATATAAACTTCCGGGCCTGATGTGTCTTCTGCACATCATACGTACATCCATTCATGCGTAGATAGGCAGATCGATACGCAGATGCATAGCTACATGAGCACCTGCCTGCCGACCTGCCTAGTTAGCTGGCTACCGAACAATGGAGCCACAGAAAGCCACGAGTTTTATAAAGCCTTCACTTGTGTCCAAGAACGATTTCCCATGCACCATCGTTCTTAAGCGCTAGGTGCAGTAGATGCCTGTGGGTCTTGGTAGGTAGGGTTTAGGGTTTAGGGGTTTAGGGCTTATAGGGTTTAGGGTTTAGGGTTTCTTGTTAAATATCCAACTAACAAGCTTCACCAAAGCCCCAAGCACCAAAATCACCAACCCCAATCACCGAACACTTGTCCAAGGTTCGGCATGTTCCTGTGCGACCGCTACGCCGAACCACGCTGGGGAGAGGGATTCTGGAACCTTAGCAGCTGAATTACTGAACTCAAAACTTTCCGATAATGCGGACCCCCCTAGGCAAGAGCTGAACTTGTCACAATTAACTTGGTCAAGCTTTTTGTTTTTCCTGGAGTGGATTTTATGATTCGCCGGACAAAAACTGAAAGCTTGAACCCTAAACCCTAGACCGTTAACCCTAAATCCTAAACCCTTAACCGTTAAAGCTGAAAGCTTGAACTCTTTACACCTTATGGGACTTTCTGAAAATTAGGGGTACCTTATCTTGGGGTTCTTTATAATAAGGATCCTGCTATTTAGGGTACAATATTAGGGTCCCCTGTTTTCGGAAGCCCCCTTATGAGCCTCGGCAACTAAGGAACGGCTTTCAGACCTGCCTCATCTGCGTTGGGCCCTTCGGGCCAGGATCTGTGTCTTCTTTTTTTGGGTTTAGGGTTTAGGGGTCACGGTTTAGGGGTTTTGGGGTTTTGGGTTTAGGGTTTAGGGGTTTAGGGTTAAGGGTTCTTGCTTTTTTGGGTTTAGGGTTTAGGCGTTCAGGGTTTAGGGGTTTAGGGGTTTAGGGCCTTCTTGTTTTGTTGGTTTAGGGTTTAGGGTGTGTGGTGGGGTGGTGTGCTTGTCGGTTTAGTGCTATAGGGCTTTGGGGCAAAGAGGCTGTATGGGTTTTCGTGGTTTAGGAGTCTTGTTTCTCTCTATGGTTGTTTCGGGGTTTCGGGTGGGCTTCGGGCCTTTCGGGTGGCTTACAGCGAAGTTTGGTAGTTTCAGGCTTTAGCGTGCGGTTGGAAAGACCCTTACAGCCAAACAGACTGGCTTTGGACAGCTTGCGGCTTTTGTCTCAAGCTAATTTTGGCGGCCTTAATAAGTAGAATAGGGTGTTAGGGCCCATTATACTATAATTGTAACAAGCAACCCCCCAGAATAGTGCTGGTAATTATTTATGCCCCTACATTATGTTCCTAGGCCCCCACCAAACCCTAAAAAACGAACCCAAACCATGTGATTCCAGGTATGTCTACCCTTGCTACTCGTATAGGCATGGAGCTAACTCTGCTTCTGACCCTAAACCCTAAACCCCAATGGCCACAAACCCTAAAGTCCCAAAACCAAAAGTCCCAAACCCGAGGTACTTCTTGTGCTACCTCGTCGGCGCAGTGATCGGGAACCAGGCCTTCCTCCCCAAAGGATCCTGAGCCCCTATACAGGGGATACTTACCCAAACCACAAAAAATACTGTTGACCATGTAAATCCTGCATTTCCTTGAGGACCCTAAACTGTGGGAATTAGGAGAGATTCCTTATTATGGGAAATGCAGGATTTATGTCATTAACCGTAATGCCTGCTATCTATATATGTAGGGTGCCTAGGACTTTTAGGGCTTCAAAGCAGAGCAGCCCAGGGGCGAAGGAGCCACTCTTTCCGTCATCTGTGTGCCTTGCCTCCACGCGCCATCCAAAACCTACATGTTTAGGCTTCCGTATGGGGACTTCTTCAAAACAAGACATTTGAAAGGCAGGTTCTTTTGCTACAACCTACATGTCAGTTTTGAGTTTCGGCTTCTTTTAGCAATGCAGGGTGTACTCAAGGTTTGTGGTTTAGGCTTCTGAATCTAGGGCCCACACATTAGGGCCAAGGTTGAGAGGATAGACCACCTGGACCCTCGTTTTGGGGGTCCCTTAGTCTGATATGTAGGGTTTAGGGTTTAGGATCCGTAAACAGGCAGGTGATCCGAGGTTAAGGTAGAGCTAGACGTCCTGCGAGGCCACCAGCAGTCACATCGGTCTGGCTTGCGCCTGGATGGTCGTGTCCATGCTGCCCGTCGTGTGCACCTGGCGTGTCCCGGCATGGTCGGTCCCTGCACTCCAAACCCTGAACATGTAACCCACGTATATATATATATACATACATACATATATATATATATAGGATAATAGTAATAATATCATGGTAATACTATATTATTATGTGCATATATATATACACACACACACATGTGTCTGCTCTCTCTCTTAATCCCTTTCTCGGCACAGCAACCAGGACCAGGAATGTAGAAACCCGCCCTCTGCACTGTTTCGGCCGACCCTTTGCCCTTCGAGGGCCTCCTAAGCAAAGTTGGTGCCTCAACCTTAGGGTTAAGGGCTCAAAGTCTTGGGTTCATGGTCAAGGGTTTCAGGGTTTAGGGTTTAGGGTTTCGGAGTTTAGGGATTCAGGGTGCCTTCAACCCTAACCTCCTTTTCCACTAGGAGTTCTGCAGAGGTCTCATACCCGTCATGGGGGCAACTTGCTCCTGATAGCTTCTTCCAGGTTCGGGCTCTTCGGGCCGGTAGCGTTTACGGTTGATTGTCTGACCAATCAGCAATAATGGTTCCTTCTAGTCCCTGCGCACTTGCATGTGTGGTGCATAATCATCCCGCCCCCGTTTTCAAGACATTCAGGCACCCAACCCTAAACCCTAAACCCCTAAACCCTAAACCCTCTCGCGAAAGCAATGCTACAGCCTCCCTAAGAGGTCCATGTAGCTAACAGGCAGGGTCTTCGCAAGGCTTACAAAACGATTCGGCCTGTAAGGCCCATGTTCCTGTGCAGAGTATGCTTTGACCTTGAGGGGATTCCTGTATGGTTGGTTCGATGTTCAAAGGATATAGTATATTGCTTGAAATTGCTTGGATACTGCCGCCGCAAATGTAGATTGTCGTGAACCACTTTCTTCTGAAGTTTGTACTGATACTTGTCAGTTGTCAATTTGCTTTTGCCGTTTACCAGCACTTGTATGTCTAATTAGAAGGAGTCACGAGTCTTTGCTGGTTACAGCGGCATTGCATGGTTGTTAAAGATGTAGAAGGCCCTTACCAATCCTCTTGTTAAACATTTAAGGTTAGGGTTTAGCTGATAGGGATAAACGTTTAAATTTGGTATGGCAACATGGAAGCGGCTAGGACCTGTATAGTTGGGGCACAGGAGGCTACATAAACTTGCAAGCATAGTTATTATATTATACTATAGCCGACGATGACTACTATAATTTACTGAACCTTAAACTATGAGTGGTGGACCCGTATTATGATTGAAAGTATGTTCTTTGAGTTGAGGAGAAATTCTGGGATCGGAGGCCCAAGAGTCGTGCTTGAGCACCTAGGCATGTTCATGTACTACCAGCAGAAGACGCAAGCAGAGTGCGCCACGAAGTGTGATTGGAACTTCAGAGACTTCAAAGAGTTCGGAAGCAGACTCAGCGTCTTCCGCGGAGAAGACTCATTCTCGTCAAACAAGATCGTTTGAGTTTGATATGGGGGCCTGAATGGTTCGACTAAAGGGCAGTACATCATAACTCTAGAGATATCATGAGAACCCCTGAACCCTACACCCTAAACTCACCCTAAAGTATTGTCAATTCTGCAGGTCCCTGTATTAGCTTTGGGAACACCCACAGCCTCCGACGCAAGGTTGTCCTTGTCCCAGATATCCAAAGCTCCAGGCAGGATTAGGGAGATCCCTTAAAGGGAGCTCTTCTTAACCCTACTTATGGCTCTCTTAAGCGCGACCTTATTGAGAGGGTCTGTATCCCCAAGGGTCCCCCAAATCCCAACTCCTACACTAGGTAACCAGTATCCCCACTTTTAGGGGTTTAGGGTTGATTAGGATCCCTACTGCTTGGGTAGTAGGACCCTTACCCTAAGGCTCAGAATCGCCGAAAAGTGCCGAAAAGCCTCCTTTGGGTGACGATATATATCCTGTATTACCCAAATTAAGGCATATATACCATAATTCCCATTGTTCTGGGTCCTAAGGTAATGCAGGATTTCTATCATCAGCTGTATAGTGTTGTCTTTGGGCCTCAAAGCCCCAACGAGACGAATCCCTTGGCCCCTCAGGACCGTCATAGCTCGGACTTCTATGGATTCCTTAGGGTGACTCGTAACCCTAAACCCTAAAACCCTTAGATTTTAGGGTTTAGGGTTTAGGGACCCATATGAGGACCCTTAACCTTAAACCCTAATCCCTGATCCCTTGTATAGAACCCATATGAGGACTCTAAACCCTAAGCCCTAAACCCTAGAGTTAGCAGCCCTACTATTTGGGTTCTCGGACCCCTTATGTCCTGAGGAAACCCTGAGGACCGACTCAGGGGGTTCCTTTGAAGGGTGTCTGAAGTGTTCCCGCCATGGAGTTCTTGAAAGGGACGCATGGAAGGGTTCCATAGTGGTTTAAGGTTCAGAGGTTTGGGGTCTAGGGGTTTAGGGGTTTAAGGGTCTGGGGTTTTGTTTGGGGCTTTGGGTGGCACCGCTAGGGCAAAGGACAACCTTGCAGTCACCAGAGCGTCCGGAGCAGATGGCGGCCATCAGAACATCCTGTTTTTTTGGAGCCTACGTACCGGAAGGCAGGCCAGCTCTAACGAGTCTCAGAAAGGCTTCTGAACGGCCACAAGCCCTGGGCCATACAATTCTCAGCCCCATGCAACCCCAGCCCAAGATAAAGCAGCCCGAAAAGACAGATGCCCCAGCTTTGCAATCCGTACTGAAGTCGGATTCTGATGTATGTTTCGGGTTCAATGCTGGGGAGCTGCCAGTCTTGAAGCTCGACTCGATTCTATGCCTTTCGATACCGGTGCGATGTCTGTGGCCCTGCCAGGGACGTGCCTTGCGCTGGGAAGCCCCACACGATTTGTGGGGCAAAACGCTTGGGATAGGGGTTTCCTGAACCCTTGACCGTAAAGTTCCAACTTGACCGTAAAGTTTCAAGGTACAAGTACTACGGTTGATGATAAAGATCCTGCATTACCCACAATAAGGAATATACCGTAATTCCCGTAGTTTAGGCCCCTTAAGGTATCGCAGGATTTATATCATCAACCGTATCATGCGGCCTGAAACTCCTCACAGCTTGCGCGACTGTGCTGCGCTGATGTTCGTTTGGATGCATCTCCAAGAGATGCGATCCGTTTGAAGCTGTAGGAAGGTGCCTTTGCCCTCGCCCCGCGACCCTAAACTTGCTGTTTCATGCTCAATAGGTCGGTCGATAGATAGAGAGTTAGTTAGCTAGGTAGACAGATAGACAAACGGCTGCCCCGGGCAGGCTTTAAGCCGTCGACGGTGAGTGTATATTTCGGATGTCACTATGATTGGGATATAACCAGCTTCCAGTTACAGCACCTCCACCCTTTTACCCGAGTCGAGGCATTCGCAGCTGCTGAAACCCCGCAGCCTTGACCCTAAACCCTAAACCAGCGCACTTAAGACAAAAACCTAAAACCTAAGCCCTAAACCAATGCATTTAAAACAAAAGACCCTAAACCCTTACACCGCCGCTGTCAACCCGGAGCCCTTAACCCAAAGTGCAAGCACCCGAGCACTCAACCCGATCTCTGAGGCTCCCAAACCCCGAACCTTAAACTGGGTCCTTGTTGGATACATTTAGGGTTTAAGGTTTAGGGTTTAGGGTTTAGGGTGGTTTAGGGTTTAGGGTTTAGGTTTTGTTGTAATAAAACCCAATAATAAGGATTAGACGTGACCATTTTTTAATATGGCTCAGTACACCCGAAGTCTTAATTACCCCCCGCCCCCCAGACCGCAAGCCCAAAAAAAAGCCAAAACCGACCCGAAGCCCAGAACGAAAGACCTTCTATGCCGACAGAGATCAGCACGAGTCAAAATCAAAAGAGCCCACGGCGACCCCCTTTGGGGTATCGTATACATCGATGAATCATTACTGACAGTCGTTGTGGTAGTAGTGGTGGTAGTAGTAGTAGTAGTAGCAGCAGCAGCAGCGGCAGCAGCACCAGCAGCACCAGCAGCAGTCCTCCTCCTCCTCGTCGTCTGATGATCATCTTCCGCGTCTTTGTCATCTCTGCCGTTACTTGTGACGTATTCACTATGCAAAAGTGTTTTTCTTGAACATGTTTCACGTTGTTCAACAAAAAACAAGTATCTGAAAGTACATTTGGTAGAGATCACACGGTCAAAGGCAGCTTCTGCCGCTGAGCTGGTTGCTCACTACTCAGAGAGCTCTGCAGAAGCCTTTGGCCACAAGCCTGCGCCACGGCGTACACCCAGACGCAAGGCCCCGTAAACCCCAACCCTAAACCCCGGAACCCTAAACTACCGTAAATTACCAAACCCGGTCATCCCAAAGCCAGACGCCCTGAGCCCTAAACCCGGCATTCACGAAGCCCAAAGCCCTATGCAGGCCTCAAACTCGAACGGCCAAGACCCCGACACCGTAAACCTAAGCTGACTGTGGCAGCGCGGAGGGCATCCCCAAAACCGTTTTGGGAGGGACTTGAAATCTGCGTGCTGATATGTCCTTTTACTCATATATGAAAACTGATCCACATAAACCCCGGTTTTTTGGCTCAGGCCCCCCTATATAACCCTAAACCCCAAACCCTTTTCTTGCTCATGCCCCAGAGCCTCGACCATTGCATCCTACTCTGGGTTGAGCATTTCTGCAGCGCCCTTCTGGCGAGAATGCACTCCTTCCGAACTGGTCTGAGCCCTGTCGTTACGGCTTTGGCCCTGGCACTGGTTAGGCTTTAGGGGCTTCTAGGATTCAAGGGTCCATTGATTCGATGGGGGAGAAAATAGGAAACTCTAACAATACATGGATCCTAAGCACAAGAACATGTGATGAGGAAGCGCGCAACAAAACTGCTGATTTTCTGCATGTTGCGTATCTAAGGGTCAGACACTCTGTGTTACCTACATGGCTGGCATGTGCAGGTAGAGTTCCAGGTAATTGCAACCACATGTTCGTTCTGCGAGTATAAGCCGAGCAGCAGAAGATAGCCTTTAACCCTTTTTAGGTACTGACCCCCCATATGATCCCGAAGCTTAACCTTCAGTTCCCCTAGGATATCGGGCAAAGAACGTGTTTCACTATTAGGTGTTCAGCTGCTGAAAGGCGTGTTCAACAACATCGGCTGGCATCCGACTTAGGGACTCGAGAGTCCGGTGATTCGGGAGTCCGTGCATTGGCGCTCCTCATCAGGTTTGGGGGTTTAGGGTTTAGGGGGGTTAGGCTCCGTAGGGTTTAGGGTTTAGCGGTGTTATGTTTAAGGGTTTAGGGGTTTAGGGCTTCGGATGTAGATGTGGAGGCTAGGGTGCAGAGATTCAGGCGCAGGTGTTGCTGAGGATCTATACGGTAGGTCGAAGGGCAAAACCTGAACATGGATATGCAAAAACCTATTGTTTCAAGGGTTAAACCCTATAAACTGGGTTCTGGAGTACCATACTTGACTACTTTTTTATTGGACCTGTTCCTTAAAGGAACCAATATGAAATAAAAGTCTATACTTTATTCTCCCTGTTTACTTCAAAGTCCAGGAAATATAACGGGTCGTAAGTACACATTATGTGGGACCATGTCGGTAGTTCTCCACATCAGGATCCGGCCTTTTTAAGTCCCCCCAATAGTACGCACCCTTGGAAGAAAAAAGCCCTGAGTAGGCGCCCTAATTTGGATAACTACCCATATTATTTCCTAGGTAGTGTGAGGGAGACCCCTTAAAGGGGGACCCTTTACCCTACTTCTGGCTCTAAAGGGACCTTATTGAGAGGGTCTACATCCCCAAGGGTCCCCCTAATCCCAACTCCTTTGTTTGAGTGTACAAGAGGGTCCTGGTAGGGTCTTGCTCCCACATCGACAGGAGCTCATCTGTAGCCTTGCCTCAGGATCCAGGTTGCAGAGACAGAAACCCCGTATAGCGCCCATGTATGGGTGCCTATAGACCCCATCTGTATCCCCAAACCCTACGAAATAGTAGGTCATGACCCCTTAATTATAGGGTCTAACCCTTAAACGGTAGGTTTTGGATACCCAGGTAAACCCTATACCCCTAAACCCGCCTAAACCCTTAAAGCCTGAACTCCGAATGGGCCCAAACCCTGCACCCCTAGAACCCTAAACCCCTAAAGCCCTGAGCTCAAACCCTAAACCCTAAACCCTAAACTTGGACATACTTGGATCTGGAGGGCCAAGGGCATGCCGCAGACAGAGTGGTGCCGGCAAAAAATGATCTTACCGGCCGAGTTGCATACATAAATAGGGCCCCTTTTAGGGCTCCTTAAAGGGATCTCTAAGGGATTCGATACGGGTATTGTACGGGTTCTACATGGGTAGTTCGTTAAGTTAGGGTCCCTTTTGGGGTTCTGTTTATAAGGGTGCCGAACTATAGTGGGGACCTAAAAAGGGACCCAACCCACGTAGAAACGCCTGGGGTCGAGGACCTAGTAATCATATACTCTCCCGAATAGTAGCTTACATATCTGCAATCCGAAACCCAGGAACCTAATTCTTGGGTCCTTTGGGCCCTTATGGTAACCGGCCTATGGCTATAGGGCTTACTTGAGGCTTGTAGGGAACAGGAAAGTTCATTCAAGTAGCCGGGCTCCTAGTACTGAATCCTCCGAGATTCTTTGTCGAATAAATTTGTGTTTCGCAAAGTGTCCTAGGCACTGTTATGGGGGATACTTCCTAAAGTCATACTACCCTACATTCTACTATATATGAGCTTTGAATCCGTTTGGACTTGCATTTTTAGGACGTAGCTGCTAACGATGATGAGGTAGTCTAGCAGCTACGCACAGAACATTCGCGTGGTTCGAATTGGGTGCTGTTGGCTGTGGACTTGCGATGATGAGGTAGGTACGCACATCATATTCACATGGTTCGACCCAGACACTCCATAGTTCGCATTTTGGCTCTGAGAGCATAACTCAATAGGTTCGTAAGGTTACCAAAAAAACAGTAAAACTGTATTCGGAATCAGATCCTTAACGTGACATCTCAGATTTGAGGGATCGGGGATGAAAGCGCTATTTTAAGGGGTCCTAGGTACCTTTATGGGGAATACTTGTCGACCCGTTGGGCGTGAAACCTCGAACCGGTAGTGCAGGGGCTCAAATAGCTACCAGTTGAATAAATGACCAATCCTTCGAGGCTCCACATGTATATGTATGTGTGTGTGTGTATGTATGTATGTATGTATGTATGTATGTATGTATGTATATATATATGTATATATTTGACCATATATATATATAGAGAGAGAGAGTACCATTGTTTAATTCGGTCCCAGAAGACCATCCATGTTATGGTTTCGGGCACTTGATTCCATAATGGTAGTATAAAGGGAGCCTCTGGGAATACGATAGTTGTAATAACTGAGGCCCCTATATGGCCTGGCATCTTAAGACCTGCATTGACCTTCGGGTTTCTTGCACTGCGGATCCTGAAGCAACGGTTTAGGGCTTATAGGGGTTATAGGGTTGAGAGCGCGAGTCGAACTTCTTCTCGCCTTATACTGAAAGTCAGACAACCGTACTTGTTGCAGAAATTCACAGAAACCACCTCCTCCTACCGACCTGTTCAAAGTAACACCCCTGACCCACCAACTCTCGCAGCATTTATAGCCCCTTGCTAAGTTAGCTACTTGCTATGTTTCCTGATCCTTTTCAGCCTCTATTCTTACAACTCACTATCGAAGTCCCCCCAGGCTGCTTTTCGCCCGAAACCCTAACCCTGATTGTTTAGTGTTTCAGCTGCAAGGTTCGTAATTAATCCCGAGGCTTTTTACCCTAAGCCCCGGTGATCCTATGGTTTAGGGTTTATAGTAGGTTTAGGGTTTAGGGGGTTCAGGTTGAGGGTTCATAAAACCTGAACTTTTTACCTAGGCCCTAAACGTTTCCCTGACCCTATCACCCGTGGAGACAGGCTTTGCGTCGCGTCTCGCAGGCGCAGCTGCTGAAGTTGGGCGCTGCTGTTTGGGATTTGGGGCTTTGGGGGGTTGGGGTTCAGGGTTTAGGGACGGGTTCAGAGGATCTTAGGCGATGATATCTATGTTGTAGTTGTAGGGTTGTTGCTTTACGACAAGCTCCAGAAAAAGTTGGAACATGGTTTAACGATGATGAATGCAGGAAGTACCCTCTACATTGGAAAAGGCGCATGAGGATAATGCTGTTCCAAGTGTCTGGCATTTTCAGGCAACTGCAGTCTACTGCGCGCTGAAATGACCCTAGAGCCGAAACCGTAAACACGAACAACCCCATGGGCTTTGTCAGGTGGTTTTTCCCCTTAAAAGGTCAGTGGTGTTTTATAGCTCCTAGGGAGGCCCCTTAAAGGGGACCCTTCTAAACCTTCCTTCTGGATCTGTTAAAAGGGACCTTACCGAGAGCGTCTATATCCCCAAGATTTCCCTTGATCCTATCTCCTACAATATATGTAGCTAGTATCCATACTGTTTGGGGTTTAAGGTCAATTAGTGTCCCTACTGCTTGGGTAGTTAGACCCTGACCCTACGGCTCAAAACATTAAAGGTAACTAGTATCCGTACTGTTTGGGGTTTAGGGGTCATTAGTATCCCTATTGCCTCGGTAGCTACCACCCTAAACCCTGAACCGTATTACCCTGAGGCTCAATATATTGTGTTCCAAAGCAAGTCTCGGGTTACGGGCTCCAGGTTTTGCTTCTGGAGCTCACGGCCTGCGGGCCTCAAGAGCTTCAAGGTTTTGGGTTTAGGGTTCAGGGTTTAGGGTTTAGGGTTCAGGGTTCAGGGTTTTAGGGTTTAGGGTTCAGGGTTCAGGGTTGTAGGGTTTAGGGTTCAGGTTTAGGGTTCAGGGTTTAGGGCTCAGGCTTTGGTGGATTGCAGGTGTGGGTGTCAATGTCTCTTTCCTCCAGGGTTGAAGTGCTCAAGTTCACGTGCCAGCAGATGAGGTCAAGACTGGGGGTTGAGGAGACATGTACCAAGCCCTAAACCCCAAACTGAATCTTAAACCCTAAACCCTAAACCCCAAACTGAATCTTAAACCCTAGCCCTAAACCCCAAAATTAGAAATTTCAGTACAGACTACCACTGTGCCTAGTAAGCACCTACACCCAACCGCAAAGCCCCAAGCCTGATGACCTGGTAGACATAAGTACATTTACATATGCATACATACATACGTACATACATACATATATATATATATATTATATATATAAACACACTGCATGTGCTATATGGATATATTTAGCGCGGGTTTAGAGTCCTTTCGGGGTGATGAAGTTCTACTAGTCCCTGACCTTCCCATGACCGCAGCATTTTCCAAGCCGAAGAAGTCGCTCGACCTTGCCGGTGCTGATGACCACGGCGTTAGTCCCCAAAGGGACCTATGTACCGTTATGTGGGATACTTCCCTAAATCATAGTAGTCATCCCTGATATAGATAAACCCTACATTCTAGTATATAGCTACATAGGACCCTTAGGGGTCATGGCTTGCGGAGGCCGGTTTTGGGTAGATCTTGCCAAGGGAAGCTACCGCAAGCTTCGGCACATCAACTACGACTTTCTCTCACAGTGGTCTTGGCTACACAAGCTCTTCACTGCTTGCTTCAATTGGTTTCGGGCTGGGTGTGTTTTGTACGTCGACGTTGATGCTGGTGAATGGAAATACACAACAGAGTCAGCACTTCGAAAGCCTGGCCCTAACACCACCCGGCTCGCTGTGGTGTCCGATACACACCTCTACCACCGGCAGGTTTGGATTCCCGCCGGAGATGTCCTTATCCATGCAGGAGACTGCCTTGCAGAGTGGGGCAACGGTGTCAAGGAACTGGAAGACTTTGCTGCCTGGCTCCACGCCTTGCCTCACCGGGAGAAGTTGGTGACAGGCCTGGCCGGTGCTTAAGCAAGAGCCCCGTTGAGGAAGGAATACAGGGCTACGAGAGGGCATCATGTAATATAGGGGCCTTAATTACCTACACTATTTTTTTTGGGGGGGGTTCTTATCATAATTATAGTAGAATATAAACCAAAGCCCCATTCTAATTATTAAGGCCCCTACATTAGCCACCATTGTGGGGATCCACTCTCCTCCCGAAGCCCCAAGAGCCTTGAACCCAAAGCCCTAAGCCCTATGAGCCGGAAGACCTCTAAACCCTAAACCCCTAAACCCCTTAACCCCAAAGCCCTAAACCCCTAACCCTAAGCCCTGAGCCGTAAACCCCTAAACCCCTAAACTCCTCAAACCCTAAAGCCCTAAACCCCTAAAAACCCTAAAACCCTAAAGCCCTAAACCCAAAGCAAGCACCAGAAAGCAGGCGGCAACCACGACAAAGCTTTCGAGGACCTCGGACCAGAGCGCATGGCCCAGATTCTCGCACCCTGCGGTGTCAGAGACTGGGCTCTTCCTGGAAACTGTGGGTTTCTATATTTAAAAAAGTAGCTTTAGGGTTTATAGGGTTCAGGTAGTCAATATGTTATAGTACTGGAAGCTGTGGGTTTCTAGGGGTTTTAGGGGTTTAGGGTTGAGGGTTTAGGGTCTACAGTAAGAAAAGTAGTTGAAGTAGTAGATATGTTATAGTATATTACAGTCGGAACAACAACTACAAATCAACACGTATCAACAGCAATGAGTTCGATTCGGCTTCCAAGAATAGTAGACCAGGATATCTGCACCCGGATCTGTGCGCAAGTCGAGATGCCGGCGGATTGGTCGTTGCAGGCTGCCCATGGTCTATCCGTGTGAATCCGATGTCGGTGAATCTGGGTTCTTGTTCAGAAACTCAATCTAAATTACCATCAAACACTAGAAAATGTCATTGCGTTAGTATTCCGCGAAGAAACCTAATCTAAGTTACACATCAGAAAACAGAAACTGCTATTGGTGTGTTTTATTCCCTTGTAGAAGGCTACAAGTCGATTTTAAGGCCTGGTATGTAGGGGCCTCAATAATTAAAATAGGGTTTTGGGGATGAGTATTCTATGGTTATAATAAGGACCCCCCCTCCCCCCCCCCGGCAAAATAGTGTTGGTCATTAGTTAGGCTCCTACAACATTAGTGACAACCTCAGAATGTCTTGCGGAACCCAGGAATCGGGCCTTTCAGCCCACTGCGGACGATGAGCGCCTGTCAATTCCTCCTCCGCACTGCGACGTGCTGGTGACCCATGGACCATCCATGGCAAGCCCAGTCTGGCATGCAGTTGGGCGGTTTAGGGTTTAGGGCATTTTTTGTTCTGTGTAGAAAAGTGTGGAGGTGGATGTCTTAGCAACAAGGCTATACTGGGTCATGGTAATTTAGGTCAAGTGCCTCAGGAAGAAGCCGGATAGTAGGGTAAACTCAATTGCCATAGATAGTCTGCAGAATGCAGCCATAGCAAGATTTCCGGAAGCCCTCAAATCCACCCCAAAAACGTGGTGGCAAAGCCCCGATTAGAACCTCTAACATGCCTAGGCAAATGTCCGAGACAGACGGCCCCGGCTTCATTTGTTTGGCCATGAGCACGACAAGTATGGTGTAAACTTCGAGGATGGCATGGTCCAGGTGAATGCAGCCTTGTGTACCTTGGCAAGCAGTTTGCACCCTAAACCCTAAACCCTATAAACCCTCATCCCTAAACCCAAAACAAACAAGCCTTGCGTTTTGCAAAGGGGTTTAGGGCAGGCTTTGGGATTCAGGGACCCTTTCTTTGCGAGGAGGGCGGGTCGATTTGGGGTTGAAGGTTCGTTGTAGTTGAAGCGATGAGACTCGGCATTCCCGAGGTAACGACTTCTTCTGCGCTGTGCGACGCCCCGTCGTTGTGGATATCTTGCGATCTCGACAATGACCTGAACACTTGCGATGGTGGATGTGCGCTACCGGGGCCTTCCGCCACTCCTCCCCCTTCGGCACAAAGCTATCTCGCTTCATCAATGTCGATCCTCGAAAGCAGCTCATGGGCTCGCACGATGTCATGTCCTCCCACCTTCAAACTCAGTTGTTTCAGGCGGCCATGCTTAGTCATCTACATGTGGCGGAGTTCTTCTGCATGTTTGCGCATTACCCAGACTCTGAAATCTGACGGCAGCATGGAAGACTGGCATGCAGCGGTCATGTCGTGGAGAAGCTTAAAAGGACCTTGTGTGTTGTCGGCTCGGGGTTTGCGGGGGTTTGGGTTTTCTCGGTGCTCTACTGTCGATGATACAAACCCTGCATTTACCTCAAGGACCCGGAACTATGGGAATTATGGTATATTCCTAATTATTGGCAATGCAGGATTTACAATATCCTGAGCCGTAGGGCGTACAGGACATGTTGGGTAGGTCATGGAGACTTACAAGTAGGGTTGTAAGTACTGACTAGGACTTGCTGTTGCTGACGGAGAATATGCTATGTCACCTTGCAGGGTTTAGGGTTTTGGGGGCCAGTTTAGGGTGTAGGATATTCCTCGCAACTCTAAACCCTAGACCCTAAACCATTGAATAATTATGCTGCAATTTGCTGACGGTGGACGCCCACAAAATCCTAAATCCTTGAGGCTTTAGTTCGGGCTGGGTGTTGGGTTTAGCCTTAGGATGCAAGGTTCAGGCTTCTCGGTTTGTGTTTTCAGAGTTTTGACTATTTCGATTTTTTGGTGGGGTTGTATCCAAAGTTCTTCAACCTAGATCTTTCAAACCGGAGAAAGGCTACAGATGCAGCCGTGGCCAAAGCTGCTGAGACGGTGTCGCAGATTGACCAGGCTCGAATTGCGTGGTCGAGGGCACTTGACTCTAGCCTAATGATCACATCTTGGGCCCCCTAAACCCTAAACCCTAAACCCTAAACCCTAAACCCAAAGCCATATGCGCTTGACTTTAATAGGCCCAAAGCCATGAAGCTTTACTTCAGTAACAGAGCTTTGCTTAAACGGACCACTTCAACTTCTCATCCCATTTAAGCAAGCAGCGCTATGAGTATGCAAACCCAAGTTCCCTTTTACAGGGACCCCAAGCCTTAGAACCCTAAGCCCCCAAACCACTAAACCCTAAACGCATAGGTTTGGTTTAGGGTTTCGAGTTTAGGGCTTAGAGTTCCCTTGAAGGGGACCCTATTATGGAGCCCTTTCGTTCCCTTGAGAAGGCGACCCTACTGTTGATGGTAGAAATGCAGCATTTACCTTAAGGACCCTAAACTATGGGAATCATTGTGTTTTCCTGATTATGGATACCCATAGGCTCCTTTCCTTAGTAGTTCCTTTTGGGACTACCTTATAGGAGTCTAAATCTGAACCATAAAAAATGCACTACTTAGGAGCCCATGGGTAATGCAGGACTTAGGTCATCAGCCGTATTGTGGAACCCTAAGAGGTCGGGCCTTGCAGGCCTGGGGTTTCGGTTGAAGATCTCCCACCCCCATCCCGGGTTCAGGGTTTAGGGCTTAGGACTTATAAGCTTAGGGTTTAGAGTTAAGGGGCTAGGGTCTCGAGTTTAGGGTTTAGAGTTAAGGGGTTAGGGTTTCGAGTTTAGGGTTTAGAGTCTAAAGACTTTAGAGTTCAGGGTTTAGGTTTTGGGTTTCAGAGTGTAGGGTTTACAGTTCAGGTTTTAGGGTCTAAAGGGTTTAGGATTAAGGGCTTAGGGTACCTGAGTCCGACATTGAATCACTATCCGCAGCCCGGTTGAAAGAACGCTGGGCTTGTCGAAGTGGCCTGTCGATCTGGGCGAAAGACACCGCCCTGAGCATTAGACTTGATGTTCGAGGCCCAAGAACTCAAAACAGTATAGAGCCGTAGTGTAAGCTTACTTCATACTATTGCTTACAAGACCGTTTATTATAAGAACAATCAGGTAAAACCCTAAACCCTAAACCCTAAACCCTAAACGGTACTCCGGCTTGGAGAGTAAGCTTCACCCTCAAGAGCTGAACTGAAGCCCGGGATCACATTTGTTTGATCA
This sequence comes from Symbiodinium necroappetens, assembly GCA_905231915.1. Lineage (NCBI taxonomy): Eukaryota > Dinophyceae > Suessiales > Symbiodiniaceae > Symbiodinium > Symbiodinium necroappetens. Next base: position 5,224 of record CAJNJA010072197.1, on the reverse strand, counting down.
GGGTGGACCAGGGGATCCATAGACCTATTAAGAAGACTAGTCCCAAGCACACCTCCTAGCAGCAGAGATTGTAGTACAATGTGTACCAAAATCCAATTCTGAAGTATTCTGATCGTTAAGGCCCTGTACACATAGAGGCTCACGCGACGTTGAGAGGCAGGTACGTCGAGCGAATAGTATCCCCGTACAGTCCGCGTATCATTCTTCTATAAGAATGTGCCACTCAAACACAGGGGCCTTGATAATTAGAATAAGGTTTTGGGGCCCATTATCGGTAATTATTTTAATTTCAGACATCTAAGAACCAGGAATTCCCCTGTACCCCAAGGGCCTCACAACTGTTGGGAACCTGAAAAACTCAGTGATTTCTGGGATAGAACAGCAGCGCAAGGGGCCTTCTCTGGATCTGAAGGACCCATGTCTTCAAGCGCAACCCTATATCCCAATGATTACTAAGCCCGGCAGCATGTACCTCTGAGCCCTTAACCAGCTCATGATTATTTCAGCCCCCAAGACCTAGCACAGAGCATAATCACTGAGGTGCACAAGCCTTCATTCAACCTTGTGAACGCCTCCAAAAGCCCACTTACAAGCCGGTAAAGCCGGGCCCAGAACCCAAACCCCAAAACTCGTAGGCACACGCACCTTTAAAAGAACCCTCAAAAAGAAACCCTACGCCCTATAAACTCTACAGCCTCAATGCTAAACCCCTAAACCCAAAGCCCTAAGCCGTACACCGTAAACCCTGTTCCCTAAACCCTGAGCCGATATTAAGGACTAAACCCCCAACGTAGGTAAAATCATGGCCCAACACCTGTAAACCACAATTATTCTACATACTTTGGGGGTCCAGGGATACACCCTCCAGCCTAAACCGTAAGCCTTAAGCCCTAAGTCCTAAACCCTGAACCCTAAATCCTAAACCGTACTCTACATCCTAAACCTTAAACCCTAAATCCTAAACCTTAAACTCTAAATCCTAGTCCTTAAACTCTAAAGATACCCTTTAACTTTAGCGATGCCGGCTCGGGCCATGAAGCTTCGACCAGCTGCATTGCTGAGCCTGGAATGAGGCCCGCAGACTTTTAGGGTTTAGGGTTAAGGGACTTAACTTAAGTTACCATAATGGGGATCTATAGTAGATAACATGGTTTCCTTATTCTGGTTCTGCTAACTTAATCAAATTAAACCCCTTAAGAAGAACCCAGTTATGGCTCTAGCCATCCAGGGCTCCGTTAAGTTTAAGGGCTCCTTTAAGGGTTTAGGGTTAAGGCTCTACCTGGACCCCCAAAGTATGCATACACCCTAAACCCTACCTTGACCCTAAGAATCCTACCGTTTTGGGGCTCCTTAATATGATTATAAGTCCTTAAAAAGGTACTTTACCTGGGGTCCAGTTAACCCTAAACCCGGTAATGGCCCTTTTTGTAGTTGATGGGCCATTGTGTTGCCTACTTTGGGGGGTTTAGGTAAGGCTTTTGGGATCCTCTTAAGGGCTCCATTACTTTAAAGAGCCCTTAAAGGGAGTTCCTTCAAGGGGTCTTTTCAAGAGCTTTTTGGGATCCTTTACGGGTGCTATAGGGTTTAGGGCTCTATGAGGGGTTAGGGGCTTAAGGTTTAGGGCTTAGTGCTAAGGGACTTGGGTTTGGAGTTAGGCTGTCGGGCTCTGTAAGGGTTTAGGGTTCCTTTAAGGCCTTGAGTGTTGCTTTAAGGCATCCTTTAGGGGATCTGCGTGGTGCTACAGGGGTTTTGGTTTTCGGATTTGTCCATAAGACTTGCTAGAACCGTTACTTTCAGGGTCAAGGGTTTTGTTGGTTTTAGGCTTTAGGGCTGTATATGGGTTGAAGGTTCCGTCAAGGCTCGAACGGATCTTGGAGGGTGCTACAGTTCTGGCTGTACGTTTCTACGAGTGTCATCATGTAGATACTCGTAAGTTTGAAGGAGGTTTCTGCAAGAGTTGCTTCAAGTGTTATTATAGCGGTTTAGGTCTCTGTATGTGGATAGGCTTCCTTAATGGTTCTAGGAGATTGCGATAGTCATTCATTTTCTAGAATAGTACTGAGTCATCACAACCGTTAAGCAGTTTTCTCAAGCTTGTTTCAAGGAGCTTTCCATGGCTTTACCAGGGTTTCATAAGTTTTGCTCGAGGCGGCAATCCCGCACCGAGGAACTGTAGGAGGATTAAAGATCAGGGAAAGGTTCGATTGATGTATGATTTCAAGTTCAGGGGTATCCTTTTCGGGTGATTCCCACACATGTGCAAGATGTGCAGGCTTTCAATGAATTCCTCAGTGATAAATTCTTCCGATCTATATCCCAACACCCTTGAAGCCCTAGAAGCAGCACTACAGCCGCCAAGACTCTCAGATTGATCCCCTGAGCCCTGCAAAGTTCCAAATCCCTAAACTCTAAACCCTACAATGCCCCAAATCCGACAGTGTAAACGTTAGGCACTGCTGCTTGTTGGTGCGGCAAGCCGTGGTTTTCCTGCTGAGCACCAGGCCAACTTAGGGCTTTAAGGCTTCGAGGGTTCCTGTTTGGGTTTCTTGAAGGCTTCCTTGCAGGGTTTAGGGTTTAGGCTTCCTTACAACAGCGGCATGGATGGCATGTCAGAGTTATTAGCTTGATAGGGTAGTATAGTACAGTAGAGCATACCATGGTGTGTTCTGGTTTAGAAATGTCTAGCAGATATGCTATGGCATGTTATATCATGGCATGGCATCGCAGTCTAGTCTAGTTCGGCATAACAACCTTTAATGTATTGCAGTGTACATGATCGTATGAGAGTGTAAACAACCAGCCTTGCAACCCGAAGTTTTGAACATGGGGGTCGTTCTGTAAAACTAGGATCCCTTCTTGGTCCAAAATATAGTACTCCACCCTTATAAAAAAAGGTACCCTAAAAAGGACCCTAAGTTCGAGAACTACCCATAGACCAAGCCTTCCGAACCGACCTTCAAGCCCTAACCTTCCCACATGTTTAGACATATCCTCCATTGTAGTTCCTTTCAAGCTACCTAGGGCTTATGGTTTAGGGTTTAGGGTTTCCTTTCAAGCTTCCTTGGTTTTCAGTTGAGGATCCCAACAATGAAGCTTGTTCACCAAAAGGTAGCGACAATGGAGACTACAGGTAAACAAAAAACACAGGTGTTTTGCCCTACAGAGTCCTGCTAGAAGCGTAAAGAATTCCTGTACAACCTCGTAGAAACCCGACACACTCTTAACCCTAATAAATCCGTATGAGAGACCATCGATCTTGTGGAACGCCGTAAGCCGTGAGCCACCGTGTTTGTCCGGGCAGGGTGCAGACTGCGAGCACCTTGGAGCGCAATGACAGGTTTAAGGTTTATATAGGGTCTAGGTGTAAAGTTTAGGGGGCTTGAGTTCGAGCAGTAGCCGGGGGTTTAGGTCTTGATTTTGGTCGGGTTTAGGGCCTAGTTTTTCGACGCGTTGCTTCGGGGAGCAGCCGAGGGCGGGTCAGGTGCAAACTGCCTTGCAAACTGGCATTGTTGACATCGTTGACTCGGTTCATGCTCCTGCAGCCAGCTCCTCGGCAAGCGCAAGTCAAGTGCAAACTGCGGGCAAACTGGCGCTGTTGACATCGTAGAGGATGATACGGAACATGAGATGGAGCTTCTTCAAGAGCAGGCTGAATCAGAGAGGATGAGGTTTGAAGACCTCTGCTCTTGGTACCAAAGAGGCAAGTGAGCTTGCTGTATATCATTAGTTGGCTTTGCCTCGAAGGGCAGCACGACTGGAAGCGCGAGATGGTACTGATGCCGAAGGTTTTTGTCTGCATTTAGCTGCGCTTTCCACGGGTGTATACACGTTGTAGGCTGTTGCCCGGGCTTTACATGTTCAGGCTTTCTAACGATGCGTTGTTCGCTTTGTGGCGGTTCGATGAAGAGATTTGCCATTGAGAGTGGTGCACGGGCCCTAACCTTTATAAACCCTAAACCCTATACCGTGTTATTATCATTCGGGTTTCATAAGAGCTTTCATGCGCTTTGCTCAAGGCTCTTCAAGGTTTCTATTCGTTTTGCACAAGAATGTATGAGGTTGTTGTTAATCCTTAGCATCAAATTAGCCCAAGAGCCTTATGTAATAGGGTCTTTGGGCCCAAAGGCCTTAAAATATGAGTCCTTCGCGGGGAAGGGTAAGGCTGCTTGAAGGTATTCTGATTGAATACGGCTACTGGACATCAGGGTTCTTCTTAGACTTTACCATGCCACCGTCACAGGCATATGTAGTATACCTGGGTATACCTCTACCCCGGTGTGGTATCTTCCTTAAACCCTACATCCTTAACCCCTAAACCCAAACCCTCTAAACCCTAAACCCTAAACCCTAAAAGCCCTAAACGCTCAACCCTAAACCCTATAAGCCCTAAACCGACATGAACCCCGTCCCTCAAGCCTGAACCGCTGAGGCCCTTAGCCTTACAACCCGTGAGTCCCTGAGCCCTAAACCGTAAACCTAAAGCCCTTAGGTTTAGGGTTTAGGGTTTAGGGTTTAAGGTTTAAGGTTTAGGGTTTTGGGTTTAGGGTTTAGGGACTTGTAAGATTCCTACCGAGGTGCTTGCGAGTTCATTGCGGGGCTGAGTGGGGCTACTGGCGAGTCCCTGAAGGTCGCTTCTCTGCGGGTTTCGGGTTTAGTTTGGGGTTTAGGGTTCAGGGGTTTAGGGTTTACATTCTGGGAGTGTAGGGTTCAATGTTTAGGGGTCAGGGTTTAGGGTTTACATTCTGGGAGTTTAGGGTTCAAGGTTTTTGGGTTCAGGGCTTTGGGGTTTAGGGTTCGGGTTTGGGGGATTCAGGACTCAGGGTTTTGGGTTTGTAGGTTTTAGGGTGGGGGATCCAGGGTTAGGGGTGTTGGGTCCATTGTTAGGTTTAGGGTTAAGGGTGAAGGGGCAGTGTAGGGTCTGTGAGGAACAGGCTCTGCTTGCTAAGGCCTGTAAGGGGCTTGTGCGGTATTGAGATAATTCCAGCATCATTGCAGCCTCAGGGTAGTACTGTAGCACTTCATAGATTAGATTTCTTTTAGTATCTTTCACTCTAAATTCGCATTCACTCGTTGTAGATCTTATCTTAATAATACCTAGGGAAGGGTTTAGGGCTTTGGGCTCAGGGTTTTCTATGCTTTGGTGTCACCAGCTGCACTTATGCAGAGACGTAGACATGCACAGGCCGCTAAAGAGATTAAGGATGTTGGGGTTTAGGGTTTAGGG
>CAJNJA010072186.1:0-22031 GCA_905231915.1 Symbiodinium necroappetens | reverse complement strand
ATTATCATTCAAAAGGTTAACCTTTTTGGGGCTAAGGTATTCGGCCCTTAAGTAGACATCCGGTTACGAAGGCCGAGATGAACTTGGCTGCAGGCAGCAGACGCATTTGAATCAGGCGCCTCTGGTCTTCTGTGCCGCGCTGGATTTCTAACCCTAAACCCTAAAACCCGAGAACCCTGAACCCAAAACCCTAAACCCTAAAACCCTGAACCCAAAGCCCTAAACCCTAAAACCCTGAACCCTGAACCGGAACCCGGTGACTTCCTGTCTTTAAACTTCCGCCATCGTCGGCACGGAGAAGATAAATCTCGAGCCCTGTCAGATGCTGCTCTTGCATCCTTAGGGTTTAGGGCTTATAGGGTTTAGGGCAGTGCGCTTGAAGGTGCTACTATACGTCCTCTGATGCTGCACGAGCAAAGAGTTGTGGTCGCTGCCCGAAATCCCAACCCTGCAGCTCTAAACAGCGTTGAACGGGCACTACAATGTGTAGCCCTTGAGGCACAGATCAGGATTCAGCCTGTCTTGGTTTATTTGGGCTATGCTGGTTGGATGTTCGTCCTCGAGTTTGTCGAAGATCATGTGGTCTGCTGCGGAGCGGAAGAGCCAAGATAGTTAGATTAGCTCAGCCCGCGACCCGACCATTTTGTTTCCACCCCTTAGCCACTCACCAAGAATATATGTATTATGTATGTATGTGAGTCACTACATGTAAACTTATGTAGAACAGAGTGCCGCCTGTTCTCCTGAGTGGTTACCATGATCCTGCTGAGATTCTACTTGGAATATACGGGAGCTCACAACAAAACCTTGTCGCCAAGGTGTGCTGCTTGCACTGTCGATCTCATCATCCCAAACCCTCAACCGACAGCCACATCGTACACGCGGCGCAGCTCCAGTTGTGCACACTGGAAAGTCAGACAACCGCCGTGCGGTTTGCCCATGACTTATCTTAGATAGCTGGAGGTCCCGAAAGGCACAGCACGTTCTAGCAGTATGATTGCGGGTGTTAAGTAAGGTTTAGGCTTGATGGGTTGTAGCGGGTTGTTTGATTCAAGCACCGGCTGAAGTAAGGCCTAGGAGTAGCCTTGCTTGTTCAAGCTTGGGCCATTGCCATAGTTGGCAATCGGCGCTTGCGCGGGCGATGATGCCCATACCCAGCCTTTGTAATTGGCTGAAAGCAAAAGACACCACTTGCCGGTAAGCCCATTCAAGGTTTAACATGGGCTTTAGGCCACGGTGTTTTGTACTTAGAGCACTGAACCCACCACTGGGCACTATAGCTAAACTTAGCATGACGTTCTCCCGGGGGAGCGGGAGTCCATCATGATGGTGATGATGGCGATTATGACCATGCTGATGGTTGTGATGACGGTGATGATGAGGATGATGATGATGATGAAGATGAGCCACATTGGATTTTGGCACTTCTCCATTTTGCTGATGGCGAGGGGGACGAGGATGCGGTTACGGGCTTCTATCTAAATTGGGATGAGATGGAGAAGGATTGTATTGTTGACGATCATGCATCACTTTGTCCTGGTTGCTAGCGGCGAACTATCGTGGCCAGCTGCTGCTGAACCCTAAACCCTAAACCCCAAACGGTTGAATCCGTAGCTTATTATGTTTGCTTGTCTGACTAGCCTTTAGTTTCAATGCCGGGCTTGTTGGTACAAAAGGTTTTGAGGGTTCAAGATTCAATGCTTCCTGCCAAATGGCAACCCATCAGTGAATGGCAAACCCATCTGACCCCTCCAAACTGAGCTGGAGCCGGTTTGTTTGTGAGCTTTCTGCTGTTGTTTGGAATCAGTCTCGTAGACCCCTTAGATCTGCTCTTGCCTATTGTTGGCTGGCATAAACATCATGTCTGATGCCTGTAACCACATGGGGCATGCGAATGTGCGCCTTATCCTCGCTTGCGTCTACATGGCAAGCCCGAAAACGTTCACCAAGAACAATTTGACCAGCACTGCTGCTGCTGCTTCTGTCAGTGACTCTATCTACTGTTTCTGCAGCTGAACTCCAAACCCCGAGCCCGAAACCCTCAACACTCCGACTACTCAACCCTGAACCCAGAACTCTAAACCCTGCAACCAAAACCCTCAACACTCCGACTACTCAACCCTGAACCCAGAACTCTAAACCCTGCATCCGAAACCCTCAACACTCCTACTCCTCAACCCTGAATCCAGAACTCTAAACCCTAAACCATAGACCCTAAACCCTAAACCCTAACTCTCCTACTCCTCCTTCTGAAAGGACCCCGCGGAGGCGCCAGCACTGCACGCACCACCCCGCCGCCGGCGCCAAGAAAAGAAGGGCCAGGGTGTCCCACGGAGCGAATTTTGGGTTTATAGGGTTTGGGGTTTAGGGTTTAGGGTGTCCCACGGAGCGAATTTAGGGTTTGTAGGGTTTTGGGTTTAAGGTTTAGGGTTTAGGGTTTCCCACTGAGCCAATTTAGGGGTTGTAGGGTTTTGGGTTTAAGGTTTAGGGTTTAGGGTTCCCACTGAGCCAATTTAGGGGTTGAAGGCTTATAGGGCCTATAGAAAGTAATATACTGTAGCATAAATTAACATGCTTGAAGACAGTATACTTGAGCATAACTAGCATAATGTACCATGACATTCTAAACTATATCAGAATTCTTTTTATCATCTAATAACATGTAATTGAGTAGCCCCCAATATAATGGACCTTGAGGGTATACCCTAAACCCTAAACCCCTAAACCCTAAACCCTAAACCCTAAATAGGGCACGGGCCCTCGTAATCGCCTTCGAGGCTTGGATTTCCGCCTGCGACAGCAGAAACGCAGTGCCTCACCGTGACTTTTGGCCCAAGGGCTCTGGAGACACAATTTAGGGCCTAGGGTTTAGGGCTTAGCCTAGGATTTAGGGTTTAGGGCCTAGGGTTTAGGGCTTAGCCTAGGGTTTAGGGCTTAGGGCCTAGGGTTTAGGGCTTAGCCTAGGGGTTAGGGTTTAGGGCCCAGGGTTTAGGGTTTTAAGCGCGCGCGACACCCGCATCTCTCTTGGCAGAAACACAAGCGCCATCTCCTCGTCGACGCTCTAAGCCCTAAGCCCCCAAACAGCTTTAGCCCAGGACCTCAGACGCTCTTGACGTCGAGGGTTTCGGATTGTAAGGTTCAGGGTTTAGGCGAAAGAACTTAGCACGCCGGACACAGCTTCAGGCCCTGAGAATTTCTGGGTCAGAGGGGGACGTGAGGGTAGTTCTCTAAGTGAGGGTCCCCCTTTAGGGTCCCTGTTCTAAGGGTGCCATACTATTTTGGGGGCCTAAAACGGGAAGCAAGTTTAGAGAAGTACCCATGAAGGGGCGATGGACCGGTCAAGGAATGGCCTCGCTAGTCAGGCCACTGACTCGGGTCTTCTGGGAGCTTTGTTTGCCTGGGTCGTCCTGGTTTTGGGCTAAACCCTAAACCATATCATATATATAGAGAGAGAGAGAGAGCTATCGATTTTTCTCTTATATTTTTCTAATGAGGAATATATCATCTAAAAATATAATATAAACCCTAAACCCAGCTTTAGGGTTTAGGGTTTAGGGAAGTGGAGCTTCCTGGTTTGGGGGTTTACCCATAGGCCCCTAAGTAGTTCCTTTTTGGGATTACCTTATAGGATTCATACATATAAACCATAACACGGAACTACTTAGGGGCCCATGGGTAATTATCGGTTTAATGAACAGAACAGGGCATCGAGTTTTTGTTTAAAGGGTGACTAAAAACCCACAGGAACTGTAAGAGGATGATGTTACCGCCTTATTCAGACCCCTGTATTTGGCTTTCCGACGCTGGAGTTCATTCCCTGTGGAGGGCGGAGCTGGACCCGACCACAGCAAAAACAAGAGCCCTGAACTACGGCTGATGGACAAAATCCTGCATGGCTGTATATACCTAAACTATGGGAAGATGGTACTATACTCTACTTGGGTCATGCAGACTTTTGTCCATCAACAGCACTAGTGTCACTAGTGACAAGTTTGACCAGAGCCCAGCCTTCATCTCGCTTGGAGAACATGATAACTGCTTTCCGACCACAGAATGAGAGCAATCGTGAAGATGGCGAAGGATGAAGAGGTAAGTAAGTGTAAGGGTAGTAGTGGTCGTTGCGGTAGCCTGCGGGTAGAAGTATTTGCATATAAATTCTGCGGTGAATGGTAGTGTTCAAGAACAGCTGTCGACTCGTCGCAAGCAGAATCATCATCCTCAGCATCAGCCCTGCCGTCGCCATCGTCGTCGCCACCACGGTCGCCACTGACAGAATCGGTGCTTGGATGTTAGGCAGCGTGTAGGGGCGGCGTAGGGCTGGGGTAACGGTGCTGAATGAACAGATACAGAATAATCCAGAATAACTGTTCTTGTCGTGATGGCAAAGGAAATGTGTTTGTTGTTATCATGATTGTAGGTAATGTAATGTCCCACACTCATGTTGACTGGTGTTGATCAGTCTTGTTCTCATCATCAGAAACCCTAAACCCTAAACCCTAAAGTACTCTTTGCTTAGTTGCGACCACGATAATAGGCATACCATTGTCGGAGGCATTTGCTGCAGCTGCCAGCTGATGACCCCCAGGCCTGTCCGCAGTTGCACTAGGGTTCAGGGATTGGGGTTTAGGGTGTAGGGTGTGGGGTTTAGATGGATTTATTCAAGGTTCCGGGCATGCAACTTTGGTTCAGAAGTCGTGCTCGCAATTGTTCGGCGCACTGCATGGGTGGAGGCAACCCTTTAACATACGCAGCTCAAGGCTCAAAGCCTTTAGCTGCCGTGTTTGAGAAACCTTTAGCTACCGTGTTTGAGAAAAAAAAAGAAACCCTGCTGCGGCCGGCCGTCCTTGATTGCTATGGAACTTTCCGATACCGAGCTGGCAAGCATGAATACCCTTCATGATGCTGCCTTGTGGGCCGGATTAGGTGGAAATGCCAGGACGTCCTTGTTCCAATTGTTGGGAGTGGAAGGCACCACTCCTGTGCGGAATATGGGCATTATCCCCGTGGAAGATTACAAGTCCATCATTTCCATGTGGACCCTTCCTGCACCCACCACTGAGCATCCGACTGCCACAGTTCCACCAACAGCTAATCAAGTTGGCCAGGCTGGATTGGTTGGGCGCGCTTGCAGGGTGAAGTGTGGCACAGAGCCAAATCGAATTGGGACCTCCCCCGCTGCTGCTGTTGCAACAGCGTCAGGATCAGCGGAACCCCCACCAAAGAAGGTGAAGCTCAGCAATGTAATTGACCAGACCAACGACACAGAAGAGGCGGTGCTCGACAAGGGCGAGATCCAGGCGGCTTACGATCGTTATAAGAAGTCGTTTGGGGATTACCCCCCAGCAGATGAGGAACCGACTTGTGACCAGCTCACTGCGCTCAGGGCAGTTTGCAAGGCGGGATCCCCGCCTTTTGTCGATTTCGGAGTCTGGGGACCCCATGGATTTAGGCTCCTCAAGAAGCTGAAACTGAAAGGCTTGAGATTGAGCCCATCTGGTGAGTTGATCACTGTTGAGATTGCCGGTCCCAGCACCTTCGAACAGTGGGAGGCAAACTTTAGAGTGTTCAGGTCAGCATCGATTATGCTCGGAGTTCTCACTCAGGCACGTTGTGAAGCTTATGTCAACCTCATCAGGAAGTACCATACGTGCTATGGTGCAAAATGCTGGACCATAATTTATCAAGCCGAAGTCCGAGCCCGGCAAGAGCAATGGGAACGATGCCGGAGGCTGGCAGCGGAAGAACAACGGAAGGCTGCAGCCGCGGGCCTTGCACACGAGTATGATCCCGACATGCCGTGGGAACATTCTATGCGCATGCTCGTTGAGTCAGTACGCTTTTGGAAAGATGAGCTTGAAGATCCATGCATGCTCATCCTTACCAAGAGCGCCTCCGCCAGCGCGTTCGTGGAGACTGAGGGCGACCACAAGCGGGATATTGAGAAGGTCAAGTCCCCGGGCATAAAGCTTCGACTTGAGGATAAAAGTCATAACGTGACGGAGGGGCGCTACACCACAAATCGTCGTGGGGTCCGATTGTGTGAGGGTTTCAATGCCGGCGAGTGCAAGGAAGTTGACAAATACGGCCGATGCGCTAAGGATTCGAATCGAGTCCATCAGTGCAACAGGTGCCTCTCGACTGACCATATCGGTTCAAGTTGCACCAAGACCGCGCCGGAATTTCAACGTGGGCGCGGCCGTGGCGGTAAGGGGTCAGGTAAGCGTAGGACCAAATGAGACAGCCCAGATCGAGATACCTCAAAGGTGGCGGGACGGATGAATTCGACTTCGGTTGACGAAAATTCCGCCCCGAAGAGGAAGTTTTTCGATATTACTGTGGCACATCTCTTTTCAGGTCCTGCTGGCAGATCCGATGGCTTCGCTGCTGAACTGGCGAAGCGCGGTATACATTGCATGGAATTTGACATCGTTAATGACCCTCATGCTCAGAATCTTGTGGATGAGGGGGTTTTTCAAGACCTGATGTTGAAGATCACCTCGGGGACATTTGAGGGTTTGCTTATGGGCCCCCCATGTGAAACATTTTCGGTGGCTCGATGCGAAGATGATGGGGGACCAAAACCCCTACGCGAGGCATGGGGCAAGGGGCTGTATGGCAAATCAGATTTGAGTCGTGAGGAGAAGGAGCAGGCACGCGTAGGCACTTTGCTGGCGTTCAGGGCCCTTTTCGCATTCAAAGCGGCTATTGATCAAGGAATTCCTGCTGTACACGAACATCCACTGGAGCAACCTGACCAGGTATCCGTCTACCATTTCCCCGAATGGCAAGAGGTACTGCGCAGGCCGGGTGTTCGCAGATTCGACATTGTTCAGTGCCATTTGGGCGCTCTCAGCGTTAAGCCCACTACGCTGATCACATGGTTGGTGGAGTTGGACCACCTCCCCACCACCTGCAAACACCCAAGACATTGGATGCGGGTAAAAGGTGTTCGGACGTATAGGGCACACCAGCCCCTGTGGGGTAAGGACAAACGTGGCAGATACAAGACGAAAAAGTCAGCGGCTTACCCCCACCTCATGAACTACGAGCTCGCCCTTGTTCTTTCAGAGGCGGCACTTAAGCGTCGGCTTTTAAGAATGCGGAGGCCTAATGGGCCAGACGGCTTGGGAAGAACTTGGCATCGCGACTCAATTAGAGAGTTCAAGCACCCCCAGGTTGATATGACTTGGAATCTGGCTGGAGTCGAGCCAGACGCAAAAAGGCGGCGCCGCTTGGAAGATGATTCTTGTATTGGCGGTCTCAGAAACCCCTCGCGCAACAATCATCGGCTATCTCAAGTTGTGTCAGCAGGATCGGCTATCCGTGAGATCATCTCTGACACCTGGAAGGCTTTCCCGTCATTGCAGGCCGATATCCTTCAACTGATGTCCAACAAAGACGCTCCATTGATCGACTTGGAACCCGTTCGCTCCTTTTGGGGATCTAGGCTCGGGGTGTCGGATGTTGGTAAAGTTGACTCCGATACATGCAAGACCGACTTGCGTTATGGTCTTTTGAAAGCCATCGCCAGCAAAGCGGCCGACCCTGACCGCTCCATTGTGGAATGGCTGGTAGAAGGAGCTCCGGCGGGAATTCGCGAGAACATACAGGACCCAGGAATCTTCCCTGTCACTGATGATCCCGTGGATGCTGCTGAGGATGAGATGGTTTCTGGTTGGTCCGAATTGGAAGGATTTTCTAGCTATTCCAGCGTGGAGGGTGATCCTGAAGCTGGCCCGGTCATCGAGGACTTCATCAACACTGGCTTTGTTAAGGTTGTGGATTCCTTGGAAGAAGCCAGGCTATATTTAGGCGAATCGCCTGTTTTGTCCAAGCTGGCGATGATCACCAAGCACATCTACAATCAGGTTGGGGACCTGATTCGGACTAAACGTCGACTCATTTTGGACTGCCTGAGGTCGGGTGTTAATGATCAGGCATGCCGGACACATCGCATCGTTCTGCCAAGACTGATTGATGCCTGCAATGGAATGTTGGAGACATTGCGTCATCGACATCCTGTTGTGAAGCTTTTCGCTATCGACATTTCCGACGCCTTTTGGCAGCTTCCTCTACGGTGCAATGAAAGACGATACTTTTGCACCAAGTACCGAGGGAAATACATCATCTACGAAAGGTTGGCACAGGGCTCACGAAATGCACCGCTTGCTTGGTGCAGATTCATTGCCCTGGTATCCAGAATTACTGCAGGAGTTTTCGCAGCTGACCCTTTTCAGTTGCAAACTTTCGTGGATGACCCGTTGGTCACTGTTGGTGGCACTGAGCAGTCCACCGATGAACTCGCCGCCGCATTCACGCTTTTCTGGATGATTCTTGGTTTCAAATTGGCCTTCCCTAAGGCGCAATATGGTCAAAGTGTGATTTGGATTGGAGCCAAACTCACCTTCCACACCGACGGCGTGGAAGTTGCCGTAAAGGACGAGACTGTGGAGGCCCTTTTGGGAGCACTGCGGGACTTTCGGCAAGGGAACCTTATCTCACTCAAACAACTACGTTCCTTTGCGGGGAAATGTTCACATGTTGCCTCGCTCATTCCAGTGTGGCGACCCTTCATCAGACCCTTATGGGCAGCGATCGCACAAGCTGGATCCGCAAACACAGGCGCCCCGAAGGGGACTGTGTGGACAAAACAGGTTCATGTTTCTCTCATGTGGTTGGAAGCGTGCCTCACTGGTCAAACGGGCACCTTGAGACGCGTTTACCCTCTTGAGCCCTATCTCAACCAAGGCGACCGGATATCGATTATCTTCGACGCTTCGCCTTGGGGTTTAGGGGCGGTTCTGACCAAAAACCATACACCAATCGCGTGGTTTGCATCGCCACTGGGCCCTGAAGATGAGTTGATGTTCAACCATAAACGGGGGGACTCGGCAGGCCAGCAGACGTGGGAAGCCCTCTCACTCCTAGTAGCGCTAAAGTCGTGGCGGGCAGAATGGGCTCGCAAGAGGGTGATCTTTGAAACTGTAGGGGACAGTGTTTCCGCTCTGACGGTAGCATCTGCATTAAAGACGTCTGGAGCGGGAGCGTCTATCATCGCTCAGGAGACGGCGCTAGAATACGCCGATATGTCTTTCGCGCCGTGCATCATTGCTCACATACCCGGCGTGGCTAATGTGCGGGCTGACCTTTTGTCCCGAAAGTTCGACCCAAGGTATGAACGAGGATGGTCAGTGCCGCTCAGCCTGAAACATGTCCCAGAAACCAGTGCACCTAGACGCACGGCCGAATTTTTCCGGCTGCAGCACTCGCAAGCAGAACGGCAATCGAAGGTCTAAAGTCCTTCTGGGAGTGCTGCGTGCTCGCTCCGTGTGCTTGCGCAGCTGCGGAGCCATGAGCTCTGATCAATGGGAACAGCGTGCAGAGCCATGAGCTCTGGTTGTGAGCATGTTGGCTCAGTGTGCAGAGCCATGTGCTCTGATAAAGGAACAGCGTGCAGAGCCATGAGCTCTGGTTGTGAGCATGTTTGCTCAGTGTGCGGAGCCATGAGCTCTGATAAAGGGAGCAGCATTCAGAGCCAGGAGCCTTGATTGTAAACATGGTGCGGAGCCATGAGCTCTGATTGGGAACAGGGTGCGGAGCCATAAATTTTGATGAAGACAGAGCTATGAGCTCTGATCGCGAACAAGGCATGAGTTTATTTGGCGCTGAGACGTGTGATTTCGATCGGCCGGGTTTGGACGCCGGGACGGAGTGCCTATTATCATGCCTATTTGCGAGCATTCTCAATGCAGTCATGATGTGCGGAGCCATGAGCTCTGATTATGAACCTTCTGCGAATATGAAACCTTGAAAGGAGAGAGCCGTGTTGCCAAATGTTTTCCAATCGGGCAATGCCCTGATGATTCGTTCTGACCTGCAGTCAGCGATGCTACGTCATGGTCAAGGACGCCTCTCGCGGAGACCCTCTGACGTGGCAAGCCCAGCAAGATATCACATCAAGGTCAAGGATGCCTCTCGCAGAGACCCTCTGATGATGGTATCAAAGTACCATAACAGTCCCAGGCCGGTCAAGGACGCCTCTCGCGGAGACTGGCCCATAGGATCCGGTCAAGGACGCCTCTCGCGGAGACTGGCCAATGGGATTGAGTTTTGAATCATATACTTGGGCATATGTTGAATCATGTTTGGGCATACTGGCGAAGCTTCTCGGCTCTGTTTTCCCTGCCGGGAGCATTCATCCGAATTGTAGGTTTCATGCCCAAACGCAAATGTCAATTTCTTGCAAAAGTGGATTTGGGTGGGCATTCGGTTGCCCCCCCTTGTAGAGTGCCTGTGAGAAAGGATGAGCCTGTTGTCGATCATAGAGAAAGGGCTGACCGGGAGAAAGCTCTCGATGCAGCACGCGACAAAGCTCAAGCTTTGGCCGAGCTCCGTTCAGACTTCGCTGCCAGGTCAGCCCACAAATCTAACGATTCACTGTGGTCGACTTGGAAAACGTTCCATGAAGAATGGTTTGGCAACAAAGCCTATTTACCTCTCGACCGATCGAAGGTGGAAGGGATCTCAGCCATGGCCAAGCGGGGAGGATACCGCTCATGGGGCAATTACTTGTCCAGGGCTAAGACTCAACACGTTCGTGAAGGGCACTCGTGGACTGACCAACTTGAGCTTGCGTTTAGAGAAGCGAAGAGGTCTGTCGAGAGAGGACAGGGTCCAGCGAAGCAATCAGCACCGTTGGACGTAGTGGCCGCTGCATCAACGGCGGCTGAGTTCGAGCCTGCACGAAAGGATTGGCCAGTAAACCCTAGAACCTTATTTGTGTTGGGATGCATGTTTATGATGCGAGAGATCGAAATTTCTCTCGCCCGGATTGGACATGTCAGGCTGGATGCAGAGGCCGGCAAGCTGTCTTGGCTTCTCCCAGCGTCGAAGACTGATCCCAAAGCTCTGTCCGTCACTCGCACTTGGAGTTGCATTTGTGCCGTGAAGTCTGAGTTATGCCCCGTGCACCTCATGCACGAACATTTGCACAAGCTATCATCGTACAAGCAAGTTTCTCCTGAGCAGCCTCTTTTTCCCACTGCTGAAGGGAGGTTTCCGGAGAAGGAAACTGTGGTCAGATCGATTGAGATGCTGGCCACGCTGTTGGGGGTATCTTTGTTTGATGGTAGCGGGAGACCCCGCTTTGGAGGTCATTCGATGCGAGTCTCCGGAGCTCAATATCTGAGCTCTATTGGTCTAGGTGAATCTCTTATATCGTTGCTTGCGAGATGGGTGTCACCCATCATCAAAAGATATGTCGCCGAATCCCCGTTGAACGTTTTGAGTCGAGAGTTCTCCAGAGCTGTCACGTCAACGGAAGGGGGCTGGACAGCATCGGCGGCTCCTAGGAATTGCAGCGATGAGTCGCGTGAGGCATTGGAGCAGCTTAGGACTTTGCTTGAGGCACAGGCTACCGAACATCAGAGTCTTGTGACAGAGCTCAAAGAGCTTCGTCAAAAATTTGAGCTCTCAGATTCGGTCGGCAAAGTTGGATTTATTGTCAACGAAGAAACCGATGTGGGACACAAAGTGGCCCATATGGCTCTTGACATCCCTGCGAAGGATTGGCGAGTGGCCTGTGGTTGGCCGTTTGCAGCAGCAAGCTGCAGATACCGCGTCTGGAACGTTGACGACTTACGTGTGAAGCCTTGCAGAAACTGCTTTCGGTCCGTTGAGCTAGATGGTGATAGAAAGGGTCGCCCTGCGACCAGCTCATCGGATTCATCCAGCAGTTCTTGTTCCGATGCGGGCCTCAATAAACAGGCCGAGTGACATCGCCAGCTTCGGGAAAACATCCGCTTCTTGGGCGGGTGGGCGGGGGAATTGCATTGCAGAGATTGTTTACTGGATTGGAGCTCTTCGTCTTCATGTGGGTGACTTAAATCCAAAACCCCATACACCTCGTTCGTGGGCAATCGAAACCCCGAAGAACTAAGCCCTAAACCCTAAGCCCCAAACCCTACCCCTCACACTTTCTATGCTTTCAATCACCCCCGAGATCGCAACAGCTGAACACCTGTGCCCGAAATTAGAGGCCTACGTCTTGTGCGTTTGTGGGTCGTATAAACGGGCCTTCCTAATTAGAATAGGGTTTGGGGGTATATTATAGTATGTTACTATGCTGATAATCTCTAAAGAACCACCAAAACCCTATTCGAATTATTTAGGCCCCTACAGTATAGACTCAGAAGTGCTGGGTGGTGGGCTGTTTTTTGCATGTCTCTGGTTTTCCTGCTTCCTAGATGTGCTTACAGCATCTTACGGCTACCCACGAGCCTTTGTGCGCTGCTTGGTGCTCAGCCGGTGCTTGGGAGTTCGAGGATTTTTTTTTCGAACTGTGCACCCTGGCCGTAAATCCCAAACCCTGAGCCCTAAACCCTGAACCCCTAAGCCCTAAGACCCTAACCCACGCTCACAGTCTTTTTCTCTACAGTGCTGGCAAGACCTGTCCCAAGATGGAAGCTCCCCATGACTCAAACACTCCCTAACCCTTCTACCCCACCATACACGCTAAACCTATATACCTAAAACCTGAGCTTCTCCCCTAAACCTTAGGCAAGCTACAGTAAACCCCTAAACCCAATCAACCTACCCCTAAACCCTAGACCCCAAACCCCAAACCCTAAATCCTAAACCCTAAACCCTAGCCTGACCCTAAGCCCGAATGCCTTTGACTCCGACCCCGCCAGTTCGCCCGTCTCGCGGCGGCCGCGGTGTTGGTGGCGCGGGATGGCCGAAGTGGATTCGGCTGGTCCACAGAGGACCCTTCCGGTTTAGGGTTTAAGGTTTAGGATTTAGGGTTTAGGGTTTGAGGTTTAGGATTTATAGGATTTAGGAGTACGGGGGTGCCCGCGCTTTGCTCGTTCCATAGACGAGTTGCAGAGGATTTTAGTCATGTACATGCGATTACATGTGGGTTTAGAGGCTCGAGCCTTCTATCTGAAGTTCGAGGTTTCTGGGGCTGCACTGTCGCACCCCTAAAGTACCTACATAGGGAGTACTTGAAGGGTCTAAAGTATATACGATATGGGTACATGAACCCTTCGCGTGTAGTACTTTGCGACTAGGTAGCGCAATTGAAGTCTGGGTCTTGCGTTCAGGGACGGACAGGTGCAGGAGGTGCGTGGCAAGGCATCAGAGCACAGAACAGACTCGTCAGGTATCTTGTCAGCTTCTTTTTCTTGAATGTTTCCACTGAGCTCACATGGTAAATCCCGAAGCCCTGGCCCAGTTCGAGCATCCAGGCTCGAACAGCCTTTGGGCTTTGGATGCCAGAACTGGGCCAAAACTCTAGGCCTTGTTACTTGCTTTGTTTTTTTTAATGTGTGCCTAGAGGGTCGGGGGACTCAGTAAGTAGGTACTCAGTAGACTTATAAGTACCCTAGAAGAGGTCCTAGTTGGGGTTATCATATTTGTCTATGACATAAACTACTGAGTAGGTCCCACGACCCTCCAAGTGGTAGCTGTAGCTCTTGGATGGGCACGCAAAGCCGTGAAGCTTCAGAGTTCCCCTAGAACCCTAGCCCCTAAACCCCTAAAGCCCTAAATCCTAAACCCCTAAACCCTAGCCCCTAAACCCCTAACCCCTTAACACCCCTAAACCCCCAAACCCTAAACCCTAAATCGCTATACCCTAAATCCTGGCCCCAAACCCCTAAACCCCAAACCCCTAAACCCCTAAACCCTACACCCGAAACCGAGGGCCTTGAAGACTTGAAGCTTGTTCAGGCTTGCCTCTGAGCCGTGCCCGTCTAAGCATTGGAGCGTGTCATGTGGAAGGCTTCGGGGACGGAGAGAACTCTTAGGGTTTAGGGTTTAGGGTTCAGGGTTTAAGGTTTAGGGTTTAGGGTTTAAGGTCAAGAAGGTTAATTTATGGTAGCCTCGTGTCAAGGATCCGTCTTCGTAGGGGTTGCTTGAACTGCCTATGGTCTCCATTGTAGTTCCTTTTGGGGTTACTTTATAGGATCTTAGCTATAAAGTTGGTTAACCCGAAAAAAAGGAACTATCATGGAGACTATAGGTTTAGGGTTTAAGGTTTAGGGTTCAGGGTTTAGGGTCCAGGGTTTAGGGTTTAAGGTTTAGGATTATAGGTGGGGTGACACACCAGAGGAGATGGAGCTGCTGCGGCACGAAGTGCAGAGCTGGGAGGCACTTCTGACAGAAAGCACACTTAGGGTTTAGGGTTTACAAAGGGTGGCTTCGTAGGGTTTTGTAGAGGCTTCTATGGGTGCCTTCAGCGTCTAGCAAAGATTTTAATAGGGGGTTCCGTGTGGTTATGTAGTGAATGTAGTGCTTTTATCCGGTTGGTTTGAAGGGTTTCACAAGGTTGTATAGGGGGTTTCATGGGGTTTGCCAGAGGGTGAGGATTTCGATTTTGGTGTTTCGGGTTGGGAGCTTTCGGAATCGGCTTTGATGTATATGGCTAGTTCTCCCTTCTTGTGCGGGTGCCGTACCATATGGTGGACCTAAGAAGGGACCCTAATTTAGAGAACTACTGAAGCCCAGACTCCCGACAACTGGAAGCAACACGTGGCCGGACGCATCACGAACAAGCGCAGACACTCGAAGCTGCAGCCCAACTTGTCTGTCTTGGTTTAGGGTTCAGGGTCTTATAGTGTCCGATACATGTACAAGAGCCTTGCAGAGATGCGGACTTGGAGCTCTTTTGGTTCCTAAACCCTAAACCCTAAAACGTCGCCCTTCCTGTCCTCAGAGACAGAAACTTTCATGTACTAGACAGTGGACTTTTGATTTTAATCTCGGAGCCGAAGGCTCTAGACAATAAATGCCTGAATCCACGGCGGCGCCAGAAAACCAGAATCCACAACCACTTCCGGGCGAACCACCCGCAAGGGCAAGAGCCATGAAAGCAGACCAGTTGAGAAGATCAGCTGGAGGATACGGAGATGCACGTTTTCTTCGAGAATTTGCTGTGGACCCCCTTGAGTGGAAGCCCAACAGTGGGAAACCAAATATCTTCAATCCTTAAGAGTATGTAATATATAGGCAATCGCAGCACTAATTGTCCTTAATGCGGTTTCCATTTTTTGGGGGGTTTACTCTAAACCCTAAACCTTATAAACTCATATGATCTGTGTATTTACTCAACCTTGGAACACCCAACAGACCTTAGAGGCCCATGGCTTAGGTCATCCATCCAAGTTTAGCTTCAAATAACCTTAAACCCTCAAACGCTAAACCCCTAAACCCTAAGTCCTAAAGCCCTGAAACGATGTTTCGGTGCTTCTATTTGCATCTCTTTGCTAAAGCTCAGGTGCGAACTTCTGACGTGCCCGTCTGTTTGGTGCTGTGCTGTCTCTTGCTATGATCCCCAACCACTACGACGGTGGCACTCCACCTACTCCTCCATACTGTTTAGGGTTCGGGGTTTAAGGTTTAGGGTTGAGGGTAAGACTAACTATTACTGTGGCTCTGGCGACGATGTCGACCATCGGGGACGACGACGATGTTACCGGCAGAAGTAGCTATACATCGATGCACATAGTCCAGCCGTTACCCTATCACATAGCGCAGCCTACAACGTCTTGAGATCAACCCTGCCGTTTTGATGAAGGGCGCCTGGCGCGTTTTTCTCGCAGCAGGAGGTCGGGTCGGCTCACGTGCGTGCTGTTTCGGAACCCAGAGAGCCCAATAGCCCTTAAATCATGAATATACCTTGAATTATAGGGGCCTTAATATTAGGATTTAAGGTATTTTCCTTAATTTAAGGGGGTATTGGGCTCTCTGGGTTAGGAAGTTCAGTGTTTGGGACAGGAGGAGCAGGGGGGCTCAGGTACCGGACCAGTTCCGATGGTGAAGCTTTTGAGTTTTGGGGCTCATATAGGTTAAGATCAGTTGGGACTAGAGCTGCTCAGAGGACTTAGGTTCCGGACCGATTTTGATGGTGAAGTTTTTTTCGGCTCATGTAGGATATACAGAATACCTAGTCCGCTCGTGAGATTTTGCACTTCGAGTGCTTCTGCGTTTCAACAGCAGCTTGAGATACGTGATTTATAAAGAATAATCTTAGCTAAATAGAAAGGAATCTTTCAATAGGATAGGTGAGTATGATGCATGAATGAATAGGCCACTAAACAGCATAAAGACTTCTTCTTCTTCTACAGGCCTCTTGTCCGGAGGACGCGCCTCTAGCACTGTCTAGCACGTCCAGAACTGGGTGAAATGCCTGCTCGCTCCGACGAGGGTGAACCAATCCCGTCCGGGTAGCGCTGGAATCCGCTCCCGAAAACACAAGAGGCAACGGGTTCAAGGCACTGCAGAGAAGAGCAACATAAAGAAATACATGTATACTGTTTACATATATACATATATTACATAAATAGACATATACATATACAACCAGGTACATAACGCCGCCATTAGGACCCTCAATTGGCAGAAGCTGTCGTTTGATGAGTGGCACTCGCAATGCTCCACACCCGAGAATTCAACATCGGCAGACTTGTTGAGCGGCTCCAGCCCTAAACCCTAAGCCCTAAGCCCTAAACCCTCTGAGACTACCATAGACCCAGGAAGCTCCGCGGGAGATTACGAAAGCCTAGGGCCTGGAACGGAACCCTAAACCCCACACAACCCTAAGCCCTCCCCCCCCCTTAACCCTGCTAAGCCCTAAGCCCCATAGCCTAAGTCTTCGAACCTAAGTCCTACAGCCTTATGCCCTACACCTGAAATTCTCAGCCGAAACCTTCAGGCCGATCCTGCAATTGCTTGAGACTCCCACAATCCTTGATAGCTGAGGGCCCTGAAATGTTCAGCTCAAGTTCATTCCCTGGGCTCCTTTATATAGATTTGGAGTACTCAAACCTTATTCTATTTACTACTAATGCTCTGGTTACATGAACCTTCTAACCCCGCGGATGATCCCGCACAAAGCCTCCAGAAAGCCTGGACAAGTCGAACATCATCCCGATAACAGTGAATAAGCAAGCAAGTCCGTGATACTGTTGATGATATAAATCCTGCAGTACCTTAAGGACTACACTATGGGAATTATGGTATATTCCTTACTGTGGGTACCCAAAACTATGGGAGTTATGGTATATTCCTTATCATCAACCGCAACACTGACAGTATCCCCAGGCAACAACCCTTCTGCATCTGAAGTCTTGAAGCAATCCCTATAAGGGACCGTCAACATGAGACCCTCGAGATCGCGCCCCATAAATTTTGAATTCCCAAGCCCTAAACCTTAAACCCCTAAACCCCAAACCCCTCCACCCGAAACCAGAAAAACACAACTAAAGCCCTAAACCCTCAAACCCCTAAACCCTTAAACCCCTATTTGACCCCTGAGCCAGGCCCGTTGGAGGCGACCGCCGTGGAGGCGGCTGCGCTCCACTTGGCTTTCAGAGAGATGGAGGTGGGATCTGATGCTCCTTGATTGTATCTAGGGTTTAAGGTTTAGGGTTTAGGGTATAGGGTTTAGGGTTTAGGGTTTTGGGTAATTAATATGTATATATATATATGTATGTATATGTACATATATATATATATAGATAGATAGAGGAGTTCTGGAATTGGGGCTCTAACGGATTCTACAAACCCTAAGCCCTAAACCCTAGCCTACGAACCCTAAACCCTAAACCCTAGCCTACGAACCGTAAACCCCAAAAGCTAGCCTACCAACCCTTAACCCTAAACCATAGCCTGCAAACCCTAAACTCTAAACCCTAGCCTACTGGGTGGAGTTCCGGACTTGGGATTCTACACGGAATATAGGGTTTGGGTTTCAAGTTTTAGAGATCAGGGTATTCCTAAGGGTCCACTAGCACCCGCCAAGTCCCTTAATAGAGCCCTTATGGTCCTTAATAGAGGGTATCAAGGGTATAGTAGAGGGGAGTTGGGGGGGTCAAGGCAAAGAACCCATGAAGGCATCGAGGTTTAGGGCTTTAGGGTTGGGAGGGGGGAGTCATGAGGTTGGGACCTGGTTATTGGGCACCTTGTAAGATTTCTATAGGGGATTATCGGGTTTGTAGAGGAGTTTAAGACTAAAGAGTTCTGCCCAAGATTCTGGTACCCTAGTCATGTAGGGTCGTATTTGGGAGAGTCTATGAAAAGGAAGCCCTTAGAAATTTGCCTAAACCATAAAGCATAAAGCCCTAAACCCTGCCTGAACCCTACGCCTGACTGGGTTCATGGTCTGGTGTTTGGACTTCGGAGTTCTAGGCCTGGGATTATTTAGGGTACGGTTTTAGGGTTTAGGGTTTTACGGTTTTTGGGTTTAGGGCTTTGGGGTTTCAGGGTTTTGGGGTTTACGGTCTGGTCTTAGGGTTTGTAGGTTTAAGAGCATAATCAGCATAAATATAGGTCCAGGGTCCTTTGGACCAGAGGCAGGATGTATTCAGGGTTTATATAGCTTGTGTGGTTCGGGAAGAGCGCAAGTTTGGGATTCGGCAAACATTGTGAGGGCTGAAGTTACCGGCAGCTGCGCACCCTAAACCCTAAACCCAAAAACCTAAACCCTTGTAAACCGTACTCGAAACCCACTGAGTCCTAAACTCGCAGTCTAAGCCTACAGGCTACACCCAAGACTGGCCAAACAAGAATTCTTGTGAGGCAACGACTAGCTGCTGTTTGGGGGGCTGCCTAGAATAATTGAATCGTATCCAGGATGTGCCTAAACCCTAAACCCTTTTCATACTTCAAAAGTTCGAGGCTGGAATCCTGCAGCCGTTTCAGAGTTGCACATGTTTTGGGGGCACCATGAACTTATCATATTATATTATGTTATATCATGTTATATTATATTATATTATACTCTTTCAGAGACGACGCCAAGAAATCGGCCCCCCCGCCCCCCCACCTATGCGGAGCTGCGTTTTTTCATGTTGCAGGCTTGTGTTTGTTAGCTTGGAGCCTCCTGCCTTCGCCATGCTGGCTTTGGGAGCGCCTCTCATTCACACCCGCCCGACCCTCCAGCCGTCCATGTACGATTGTGAGGCGGGTTTGCTGACGAGATGGGGATGATAACATTGGCTCAGAAAGAAGATGACGATGAATACGACTAAGAACAACAAGAACGGCGACAGGGGTAATAGCGCAGTAGGACGACGAAGAAGAACATGCTGGCAAACATTGCTGGTCATGTTGTTTGTTTGTTGCACTTGTTGCTGGTAGTCAAGGGTGCTTAAAGTTGTGGTTGATAAAATTCTCGCATAGCCTTCCAGCAACCTCACGTAACATTCCAAGACCTGCAGATGTCTTTCATGAAAGCATCGTGTCCAGAGTTCCATGGTCAGGTGTGCATGGCGGTTTAGAGATCAAAAAGACAGTAAATAAGATAACTGTAATGCAGGGGCCTTAATGATTGGAATAGGGTGTTGGGGACATTATGCTATATTTATAATAAGGAACCCCCAAAACGCTATTCTAATTATTAATTGGCCCCTACATTACTTCTGACTCGACATAACCCCAATTGAAGTACTTGTAGCTCTCCTTACGAAGTCCCACGAGCCGCCAGGTTGATGTTATAAATCCTGCATGATCTTCAGGACCCTAAACTATGGGAATTATGGTATATTCCTTAACATCAACCCTAAACTATGGGAATTATGGTATATTCCTTATTTAGGGTAATTCAAAATTTATATCATCAACCGTATCTAGGGTTTCGGGAAGTCTCAGCCCAGGTAGTGGCTTATTGGAGGCCCTCGGTCCCTCCTTCCCGCGGTCCTATCCGCTGGTGTGTTGTAGAGATACCATAAAACCCCAAAGCCCTAAACCCCAAACCCCAAACCCGAAACCCTAAACCCCAAACCCCAAGCCCTAAACCCTATACCCAAACCCTAAACCCAAACCCCAAACCCTAAACTCCAAACCCTGAACGGTAATACATCCCTTACAGCCCATACCGACCTGGACTCTGGATTCTCGCTTCCGAACAGATGGGAAGCACGGAATCGTTGGGCTGGCTTCGTGCAGGGCAAACGGTTCTTAGGGTTTAGGGTTTAGGGCTTAGGGTTTCGGGTTTAGTGAGGTGGGGAAACCCAAATGTCTCCCAAAAACACTAAACTAGTCTACATCGGTCCTTGAGCTTAAGGTATAACTTGTAAGGATCATAACAGAGAATGCTACTCCGAGGCAAGGAAGCCTCAACTCCCGCCCTTTTGCCTCTTGCACAGAACCCACACAGCCTGTACAGCTTTTCCTGGGACCCTTAAATCCTCAACCCCATAGCAGGAAAAAGGTTCCTGAACTGACTAAACTCTACCTTAAACTTCCATCAGCTACGTTTTTGTAGTCTTTACTTTTTCTAGGCCCTGGCCTAAACCCTAAGCCTTGAAACCCTAAACCCAAAACCCAACCCCAAAGCCCGAAAGCCTTAAATCCTAAACCCTTAGAAACCCTGTAGTGCTTATGGTTTAGGGTTGAGGGCTTATAAACCCTGAATCAGGAAGAGGCCCCAGCCCCTTCTGAGCCTTCGAAAATGGCAGCAGCTTGGCTTTCTTAGCTTCGGGGTTTCCCTCAGGGAACAAGGAGTTTAGAAGCTCAGGCGTTTAGGGTTTTAGGGATTTTGGGGTTTATAGGGTTTAAGGTTTAGGGGAAAATCCATGGGTTTGCCATGGAGCTACGCGCATGCATGATCCCGCTTCTCGGATCCCCCTGACAGGTGGTTGGCGATGTTGTAAGCGGTTTCATAATTCGGATAAAGCCCGGTTAAGAGCTTATGACATGCATTATGACCTACTTGTCTGATGCCTTAAGATTCATTGATTTTGGGTAGAATGCCAGACTTCCACAAAGAGAGCACGAAGATGAAGGAGCTCCTTTTCTCCAGCTCCGAGGTGCCCTTACACCTGTCCATGCAGACATTGCATGGTATGCAAACATGACCGGCAGCACTCTCGCTCCGTCCGCTTCCCTCAGAAAGTTGATTTCGTAGGGTTGCAGCGCCATCTGATCTATCGCAACGCTGACCCACCCCAGCAACCAGTAAGAACTTCTCGTCAACCCCCACTTCGATGAAGCCCCCGAAGCCGAACCCGAGCAGCCTCCTTAGGCCCAAGAGCCCAATCCTAACACCACCTGAGGGGCTTGGGGGGTTTTAGGGGTTTAGGGTTCCTAAACCCCTACACCCTAAACCGTAAACCCTAAACCCCTAAACCCTAAACCTAAACCCTAAAGCCCTGTAGATGCCAGTTCTGCTGGCATAGGGGCAACTATCGCCGGAGTCGTGCACGACCACTGCGAGCTCCATGTGCTCCTGGGAGTCGATGCGTGCCTGGGATTCCTTTCTTTAGGCTTTAGGGTTTAGGGTTAGTTTAGGGTTTAAGGTTTAGGGGTTAGTTTAGTGTTTAGGCTTAGGGTTTAGTGTTTAGGGTTTAGTGTTTAGGGTTTAGTGTTTAGGGTTTGGTTTAGGGTTTAGGGGTGGTCTCGTAGGGTTTGTCTTAACACCCGAACCTTCCTTTCTAGTACAATGGTTGTTGTTTGAGGTATTGACTGGTTGAGTGCCTAGGCATGGGGGGTTTTCGGTTTCAAGTTAAGGATGTGGTGTCCTACCTCCAGGATTTCAGTGCAAGGGCTGTCAGGGCTATCATGGTATGCTCGGAACCTGCTATGGCTCAGTATTTCAGTTAGGCGTGCTGCTTCAGAGCTTGCTAAGATCTTGAATCGCCCACACTCTACCACCTGTCAGGCATGGTTGGACGCTCGTTCTAAACCGCCACAGAAGTCCAAAAAGCCAGAGGTGCATCCACAATCCACGACTTTTTCCGCTCAGTTATGATCTAGGGCATTTTCAGGTGGGTAGTTACTGTTATAGGAGCCTTATAGAAGGTCTATATACCTTATAGAATCCTTATAGAAGCCCTATATACCCTAAACTCCCCACCTGTAGTTTCCTTTAATATGACCCNNAGGGTTTAGGGTTTAGGGCCGGTTCAATCCCCAGATCCGATAAAAATCCAGGCCCTCAGACTCAACCCATTCAGGCAGCCATCAAGCATTTTTTCGCAGAGGCTCTGAATCATCGCACAAAAAGGACCCCGCCCCCCCCCCCCCCCCAA
>CAJNJA010072164.1:10473-22033 GCA_905231915.1 Symbiodinium necroappetens | reverse complement strand
GACTTAGACATGAACTGGGAGGTCATCGGACATACCGTGAAGGTATTGGGCTCCAGGCCGGGTGTAGACCATTTGGAAGAAGTCGTTGCCGACTTCTTCGGCAAAACACGACCGAGGGGGAAACAGGAAGTGGCACGTATCATGTCTGATCCAGTTTGCTGCTTATGTCGAGATTGCCTGCCTGTGTACTGTGAGTGTGCACACCTAAGGCAAGTTCTGTAGAGTACAAGCATGGCGCATCCGCAACCTGGTTACAATGCTTGTCCGGATCATCAAGCTTCCTCATCGACCTTCGGAGGAAGGGATCCGGAATATTTACCAGATGCTCGACATCCCCATCCCACCAGGAAACTTGCCCAAATTTGCACAAGCTGCATGGACACAGGAAATTTGTATGAACAGGGAAAGCCCCACGCAATCGAGGTCGGTCATCGGATTCCTTGGGGAGTCACTGCGAAGCTGGAGATGATGCAGAGGATGAGGTCGGGTTTACCCATACATTATAAGCTAAGAAATACCCCTGTCAGGAGCAGTGTAAGTAGTGCAGTCTGTCAGGACTTGTTGGCGGAAGAGGCTGGAGAGTCGGAAAGGGCTACAGATGATGAGATTGACGAGGATTTGTTGTGCCCAGAAGCTCCTTCCGAAGGATTGCCCAAGAGAGCCCCGACTGTGAATGTAGGAAGGTTGCAGCATGATTGTGTCGAGAGGTTTCGAGCATGTTGTGGCAGTTTTCATGTCAGCCCAGGTGCTGGAGCAGTCGAGCACTCACCGTGCTTGGTCGAGACCCCGAGCCCTCGTGTGCCACCAAGTCAATCACCCGCCTCCGAAGCGAAGAACACCCCCCCACAGAGCAAGCAGCAGATCTTACAGCATTTGGAGCAGTGCCAGAAGACTCTTCAAGCTTTGCTGGAAGCCAAGCAGCAGCGACAAGCAGGGAAGCAGGAGCTGCAGATGCTAAGCCGAATCTTGTTTGCGATAGTGTTAGCTCGGCTTGTGTGAACCATAAATTTCGTGCTAGTCTAGTAGTGCATACTGCATCTGAGGTAATGTGGAAACTCAAGACACGCTCCCCATGGAGCCAGCTGCAATCGACGAAGCAGTGGAAGTAGCTAAGGAACAGATATTGAAAGCTGAACGTCTTCAGTTGCGGTCGGCTTCAGACCGAAAGCGCAAAGACCTTGATGGGTCCTGCGCCTGGATGCGGAAGGGCGGTGAGAGTGATGTCGACAAAACAGGGATGGGTGGGTGTGCTACCGGGGTGGCGGTATCGGAGCAGCCAGCTCATGACGCAAGCCACAAACATGCCGAGACCCATCCCATAAAAGCCATCAAGAAAGAACCGCCGTCCGTGCCCATCAAGAGAGAGCCGCAAGAGTCACAAGAGGCGCCCCCCAAGGAGAAAGAACTGCCAGCCATGCCCATCAAGAGAGAGCCACAAGAGTCACAAGTGGTGCCCCGCAACGAGAAAGAACTGCCAGCCATGCCCATCAAGAAAGAGCCACAAGAGGAGCCCATGAAGCCAGAGCATAAGGAGCCGCAGAAGAAGATGCATGATGATGCCGATGCTTCTATGGACCCCAAGCAGGTGAAGCCTGCTGCTTTGACCCCGGAGCCCAATGCCGGGAAGCAGGCAGCCCTTGTTCCAAGTGACCCCCCGCCAGCAAAACCATCTTTGTTGCAGAATGCGCTTGTGTTGTCACCCGCTGAGCAGAAGAAAATGGCCAATGCAACAGCCAAATCCAAATATGCACCTGGGAGTAAGAAAAAAAAGGCTGATGCAGATGAGGACGCAGAGGAAGAGCAGGAGAAGCAGGCACAGGTAAAGCGCAAGCCAGGGCGCCCAAAAGGGAAAGCAGCACCGAAGACACCAAGTTCCCCGAAGGCGAAGGCGTCGCCCAAAAAAGCGGCAGCAACAGAGGCAGTGAAGCAGACACAGCAGCCCCCAAGGCCAAAGCAAAGTGCAAAGCAGCCGCCAAAGCCAAAGCAAAGTGTAAAGCAGCCGCCAAGGCCAAAGCGAAGTGCAAAGCAGCCGCCAAAGCCAAAGCAAAGTGTAAAGCAGCCGCCAAGGTGAAAGCAAAGGCCAAAGCCAAGTGTTCCGCAGGAGACAACGAGGATCCCAGCCCCAGCCAGCGTACGCAGTTCTATGAATGTGACAATGATAAGCCCAAGAGAAGGACGAAGCAGGTGGAGAGCGAGGCCGAGAGAGAGAGAAAGGCAAAAAAATCACGAAAGTCTTGCGCCTACCACCGGGTACAGCTGGAAAAGCTGAGCGAGGGCTACGATGAAGAGGAAGCAAATATGTTTGCTCGCGAAGCTTCTAGCCAGCACCCATGTATCCACGCATGCATGTGTGTTGTGTGTTGTGTGTTTGTGTGGGGGATTCCTCTCTCTAACACGCATGTGCGGATACAACTTGTGAACTCATCATGAGGCTTACAAGGAGCAACAGTGATGTTCCTATGTCCGGCGACCGTTCTCGATGAAGCTGATGGCTTCACACCGGGGATTTCTGTGGCTGCCACTATGCTGTCAGCCCATTTTGCTCTGGCTATTTTGCCATGGGAGAGCTTACTTAGAAGGGGTATTGTGGGCCAACCCAAGGCAAAGCCTACGTTCGACAGATTTGGATGGCTGTATCCGAAGAAAATAATCATCGGTGCACGCTATAATGCCCGTGACTCTCTCTTATCCCCTATCTTGATCTATGCATAGCTGTCTCGGCCAGGTCTTCATGAAGATCGATGCCATCTACGTGTGTGGCCCTTTGGCCGTCCAGGCCAATCTGCAATCCTAACTCCATGTGCACGAACCCGAGTTATACATGAACCCTCGAAGCCCGCAACCCCAAACCACTAAAATAGCGCCCTCAGATTTACGTACTTCCTCGTGAATTGGATTCATACCTTCTGCTATCGAAAATTACCTGCTGTGTTTGTGCACCCTCGATCTACTGTGCCTCCTCTTGCACGCTTGATAGGTGCAGCCCCGGGTAGCCGTCGACCAGACCAGTGACCTGCAGGCAGGCGATTCACGCGGTTTGTCATTGGAGAGACTTCAGTATGGGAAGCATCAAATCGACTTTCCCTGCGTACTCTCAGTGATCACCCTCGCAGCGTGACTCGTCAGGCCAATGGCGTGGGCCCGACGTGCTGCTGAAGCCGGTCCGCCCTCCCTATTCCACCTCTCTCCCGGCTTTGCGACTTGAGGCTAGTTGATAGAAGCATGTGGCTGCCACTCTGGGGAAAGGCTCACTTGTGATGTAGAGCAAGACAATTGTTTAGGGCTTATCATAAATAGGGTTTATAAGGGAGTGTTTAGGGAATTCATTTATGCGACATGTTTCCTTCTGCAGCTGCTGATCCTTAGGGAACTCCTTTATGTGATATGTTTCATTCTACAGATGCTGATCCTGCAGACTATAGTAATTAGACTAGGATACCATGGTGCTGTGTCCGGAATCCTCATGGCTTGTTCGCCTCGTACATGTTGGAGCCCCGAAAGCTTCTTGCTTGCAGTGGTCATGGATGCGCAAAGTCGAGAGGCACAAATTGTTGTGATCATGTGTAACCTACAGCGAAGTGAGGTTCTGGTGGCAATTGTTCTGCTGTTGGGCTGGAGCTCGCAGCTCCCGTCCTGCAAGAAGTTTGATCTGCTGGATCTTTTCGCAGGTCAAGCTAATGCTTCTGCCCATTGGTGTCTCGCTTTGAATAGAGAGCTCCCAGCTACCCAGCTTGCTTCGTGTGCGTGTCGAGCCACAAACCTGAAATTACCCATCCCTCCAAGGCGATCAAAGGGCCACACAGTTGGCACCATAGACATCCAGCGAGGGGCCTGTATGAACTTTAACACGGATGCCGGCTTTGCGCAGCTTGGTCCACCTTTCCCGAAGCGGGGTTTGTGCTTCTTTTTCGTTTGCTAGCAAAGCGCCTGCCTGCTAGCTTAGGCTGGTCTTATGGATCATCATGAACGAGAAACCCCTGGCGGTGAATCTGATGGGCCCGCAGTGTTCCTCCTGGGGCCTGCCTAATCGTGGCACCTCTATGCGAAACTACATTCATTTCCGGGGCATGGAACAGCACGAGTACATCGCTGAAGCGAACAAGTTGATCAGTAGGTATTCCGGCTAAACATCGGCGGTCTATGTGTCCTGGGTTGGTCGGTTCCCGGGGCCTAGCTAGGCTAGATCTAGATGAACCCAATCCCGGACATGGTCCAGCATGAGCCAAGGGTGGTATTGGCCATCTTAGTGATGACTGCCGGCTTCACCTTCTGGATTTTGGAGCACCCAGCAACAAGCCTCATCACCCGCCATGAAAGGTTTGAATGGCTCACCAACTCCGTACTCTATGCTGCTAGCTCGACACAATACACTTTCTAGATCAGGTGTACTTGTATATTTTGGTTTTGTTTAATATATATATATATACAGATATAGTCCTGACCATATAAAGGTAATTGTCATGCCACTATGTGCAGCCGAGGTCTATCGCCAAAGCTTCTGGTTGATGCATTGGGGTGGAACGACCCCCAAGAGAACAACCCTGTTCTCGAATTCACCTGATGTA
The DNA here is from genome assembly GCA_905231915.1 of Symbiodinium necroappetens. Lineage (NCBI taxonomy): Eukaryota > Dinophyceae > Suessiales > Symbiodiniaceae > Symbiodinium > Symbiodinium necroappetens. The sequence continues at coordinate 17,468 of CAJNJA010072164.1, read as the reverse complement.
AAGGAGCTAGATCGGGGTGTGTTGTCTCAGAAGAAACGAAGCTCACAGCCCTGTGTCAAAACTTCTCGATGCTCCGCTGCATGTACAGAGATGATGGCGGATTGGTTCCACCCATGTCTGAAGAGAGGCTTCGCTTTTCGCAACTAAGGAAGATACATCCACGACAAAACCGGCTTGAAGTGCTACAACGGCAATTCGAATCTCAAGGATGCCGGGATCCTTGGATACAACATATCCATTTAAAACCTAACTGAATCTGTGCCTGAAATCCGAAAAGCACCGAAATCCCCAGGATCAACCAAACCCTGAACCTCAATCCCTCTCGCCTAAGCCCAAGCCCTAAACCCCCAACCCCAAGCAGCTGCAAGCCCTAGCAGGGCTGCTGATGTCCGCATGACTATGTTTAGATCTTTAATACAAAACCGGTTTGAACCTGGAAGCCCTCAAGCAATGAGAAGCTGGCTTCACATTCCCGAATGAACCACAGCTTGCATTCCGTTAAAAGCCCCAAACCTTATAGAAACCTCTATGAGCGCTGCAAAGCTGACATCGTATTCCCTAATGAACCACGTCTACTACAAAACAAAGGACCAGAGCGTAACCCAATTGCCGAGGGCAACTGATGTGATATTCCCCGACTGAGCCACAACTTGTTTGCAGAACCCCAAAATCCCCAAGTTCGGCAAAAGAGCCAATGCTTGCGAATTATGTAAGAACTCCAAAACATTTTCGCGACCCAGATGCCCTGGAAAGCTGACTACATATTCCCGGATGAACCACAGCCCGTTTAATTATATGTCTAATTCTGCTCAGGACATATCCAATGGGTTTCGTGCAGAAGATCTACAATGTCTTTGTGGGCCAGGCCTCTTTCCCGAAGTGCTTGAGGAACAAGGAGGTCGTGAACAATCTCCTGTCAGATCAGGAAATCTTTGCTAGAATGCCCCTCGGGGATTGTTGGGAGGATGCATCGGTTGCCTCGGTGTACTTTTACCTTCGGAACGGGAAGCACCTGGTAATCCCCGACACCTGGATGAATACCATCGAAGCCTTCGACGCAGCACTCAATGAGAGGGTCTTTTGCTTGACTCCTTTACACTTTGTCCTTTTGGAATCATATATTCGAGTAGTGTCTAAAAGGCTCCGGTGGGTTTGTCTTTAGGGCGCTTTTCTTTAAGGAGCCGGGAGTATAGTTGGGAAACCGATGTTTCATGTTTGCCTAGGTAAACTGCTTCCAAGACCTCCGGGACGAGTACAACTCCTTGTGCGAGCAGAAGTAAGATCTGCCCTACTTTCATGTAGGGGCTGAGCGGCTTGGGGTCTCCCGTAGTGGGACCTATAGATATTCAGGTGTATACGGTGTGTGTACGTATGTATGTTTGCACTTATACAGTGTTTGTAGGGGTAAGACACACACACACATATATATATAAGTGTTTTATATCTGTCTATTATATATATATATAGATGGGGTTAGCAGGTATGTGTGTGTGTGAATTTATGCATGCATGCTAGTATGTATGCATGTATGCATGTATGTATGCATGTATGCATGTATGTATGTATGTATGTATGTAGGTATGTAGGTATGTATGTATGTTTGCATGTATGTATGTATGTATGTATGTATGTATGTGTGTATGTATGTATGTATGTATGTATGTATGTATGTATGTAAGTATGTATGTATGTAGGTATGTATGTATGTAGGCATCTAGTTCTTAATATACCTGGGAACCATTATATCCTCATACAATAATCAACCAGTAAAGATTGATACATAACCAAGATGAGGAGCTACAATCATGATGTTCGGTCGATGTAAACCAGGCAAGACCAATAGAGTCTGTCCTGGGCCCAGGTACCAGCATCGCCCAAGCCTGGCATCAGTGAAAAGCCGATGTAATACATTCTTTTGGGACGTGTTCTTTGCAAGACAAAGCCTTCTTGATTTCGGGTATCAGTTCGGGAAGCTGCTGGAGTTTGAGACCACTACCCCAACCCCTACCCCGACCCCTCAAGCCCCAATTCCCTGATGCTCATGATGTGCCTCCCCCCCCCCCCTTCCCCCCCTCCCCCCACCTTCCTTTTCAACTCCAACGCCGGGCACGCAGTGTTGGAGTTCCCCCCTCCACCCCAAAAACACACGAGAAACGAACATTATGAGCATCAGCCGGGTGGGGGGGAGGGAGGGGGGGGGGATGGGGTTCTGGGCCCTTTTCGTGGTGGTCTTGCCCCGCACCAGGAAGGAGAGGGAGGGGGAGGAGGGGAGGGGAGGGGAAGTGAAAGGAGAGGAGGAAGGTTTTCTTAGGAGGTGCGAGAGGCCGGCTGAAGTCACGAATGTTTTTTCCGTTCACGAATGTTTTTTTCGTTTGCACTGTTGGGCGGGCACCGGGCGGGGCGCAACACGCACGCAATTTCGCGCAACACGCGCGCAATTTCCCGCAACACGCATGCAATTTGAAAATCCATGTGTTGGGGTATTGGACACGTATGGATTTTTTTTCGACGCATGTTTTTTCGGTTGCAAGCTGTGATTCTGAAGCCTGGGCTGGTGCCTATAGCTCTAGCTGTGTGTAATTAACCGTGGCTGGATTGCTGTGCCGAAGCAGTCGGTGCAAGGCCCGCCAAGGTGCGATGAGCCTAGAGACGCTCAACCAGGGTGTTGGCATGGTCGCTAGATCCTGGAGTGATTTGTCAAAGACAGATGATTCCGAGCTAGATGCTCAGATTCTGGTCTCTTGCCCGCAGCAGACTGATCTTTCGTACAGTTTAATCTAAGCAATGCTTCGATTTCCCTAGACGGGTCGGTGTGTCGGTTGTGTTGATACAGTTGAGCAAGCCTCAAAATGCCGTTCTTAGCAAGGCTGCACAGCAGAACATTCAGCTCCTGCAGCAAGCCCTGGCCGAGACCAAAGCAACTCCGATTCCTGCCCTGGTTCCAGGCTGGAGACTTATAATAGTTTAATAGGCTTCCCCTAGACAACCACAACACCTCCGCAGGTGCCCCGACAACAGCGACAGGCAGTGGTGGTCACGTACCTGGAAATGCTGCCTGCTCCTTAAGCCAGGCTCGCAAAGAACCACCCAAGAGCCCCACCGACAAGCCGACCCCCCCCGAGAAGCCAACCCTGACCGAGATACCAACCCCGACCGAGAGGCCAACCCCGACCCCGACTGAAAGGGCATCCACCCCCAGCCCCAAGAATGTCCATCGATCCCACACTCTGAATATGTTGGCCCAGTCCTCCAAAATATTCCCAGACACTATGGATTTGGTGACCCCGAGCCCCAAACTTGGGAAAGCTGCAGCCAGCTTGCAAAAATCGAGGGCCAGGACACGCAGCCCTGCTGTTCGACAGCTGTTTCCAACCAAACCCCGTGGTCGATCCCAAGCCTCGCAAGAACCCAAGCCACCCGGATACTGGAAGCGCCTTCGTTTAAAACAAGTCCTGTGTGTCTGTCGTTCTATCAGTGCGCGAGCCGAGGGTACGACGCTTCTTCGAGCCCAATTCCAAGGGTGAGGTCAAGGCCACGCCACACATCTTGGATATGGGGAAAACATCGGAGGGCCGAAACTTGGCTTGGCTCTGAAAGAAGCCTTGATGAAAAGTTTGCTCTTCGAACCATGAGGCGAAAACTTGCGAAAGATGCTCTTGGAACATGGCAGCTTTGAGAAGATCGAGGGCCAGCTCCAACGGTGGCATGAACAGAAGACGAAAAAACAGCAGGAGGGTGGCAGTGTCACCAAGTACTATCTGATGAAGGAGAAGCATTACACTCAGTGTCCCACAAGCACTTCAGGCATTGTGTTTAGTAGTACCGATACTACATCAACAATCCATCATCCAAGAGATGGCCAACATGAAACAAAAAAGTGTTACCATCGCCAAAGTAGCCCGACTTGATTCGTAGGGGGATAGGAGTATAGGTCTTTGCATACCTATATATATATATGTGTGTATATGTGTAGATGTCTATGTTTTTACACACACACACTTGGATACAGTTATACGTGCATCAAAAAATAAGTGTATGTATATCGGTATATATATATACAGATAAATAAACTCATACATACATACCTACCTACATATGTACATGCTGCTTTCCTCCCCTCCCCTCACCTCCCACTCCTGTGGTCCCATCATCTGCTTTAATGAACAATTCGCCCATCCCCTGCAATCATTGCTTCAATTGGCCCTGGTGCCTAATTCGATGGCTGATTCGCCCCTTAGACAGCATGAGTCCTATATGGCATTGTACATACATATATGTCCCTACATGCACACCTACATGTAGCTACATACCTACCCACATGCATCAATATTGGACAAACGGCATTCACTCCCCTGCCTTCCCCCAGGCAGATGGCTGATAATGCCTTCGAGTGGGCCCGGGCGCGGGGGCTCGTATGGAAGAACGAAATCCATGGAACGGAGGAGGCTGACATTCCGCTTGACATGCGATGGTCTAAAACGAATGAGAGTGGTTCTCGAGTGCAGTTCGAAGGCGGATTCACCCTGGATGTGCCTTCGCTATGAATATCTAAGGAAGCCCAGCTGCTATGTAACTATTTCAATCTAGCCCAACATGTTCAACCCAGGATCCGAACGGTGCCCTTTTGGAGGCTGGCAACGAGGGGCTTGGGATGGAGCCGGCTTCTGGAAGCAATGCCGGGGCAGATGCGGAAGCCACGGCTCAAGCCGGTGCTTCGTTCAAGCTACCCGAATAAATTGGCAAGCCTAACCCTCCGCCCACTAAGCATACACTTTATTTGTATATTTGTGTATGTATGTATGTATGTATGTATGTATGTATGTAACATGCATGTATGTATGTGTCTGGATGTATGTATATATATATATGCCCGTATGTTTGTCGCTCTGTCTGTCCCTATCTATGCATGTTTGTATTTGTGTATTTGTGTATGTATGTATATATGTGTGCATGTATGCATGTCGGTATCTACCTATGTGTGTATGTGTTTATGTATATGTGTATGTATGCACGTTTGCTTGTATTTGTACATTTGTGGATGTATGTATGTATGTATGCATGTATGTATATGTATGTGCATGTGTATGTATATGTATATGTATATGTACATCTATATGTTTGTGTGTATGTATGTAGTGTATGCATGTGTGTTAGTATGTCTGTTTGCCAGTGTATCTGTCAAGGTTGTGTTTTCCATCGCTTCAACAGAACGCCTCGCCACTTACCCTGATCCCCGGCTACTTGAGTGTTCTGGGCAAGAAGATCGAAAAGGCCGAATCGGTGAAGGACTCTTTCTGGTTGCTGCATTAGCCATAAAGCGCCCTGTCCCTATCAAACCCGATAAGCCCGAAACTTATATAAACCTCAGATAAACCCTAAACTAAACCCCATGCAAACCGATGTAAACCCTAAACCTATTGAAGGAAAAGCTGGAAGATGCAGCTGGGAAGCAGGGCAAAAAGGGCACACCGCGGCTTATCTCAAGACTTGAAAGCTCATTTTGGTAGACCTTTCTCCGAAGCGAACCCATCCGAAGCTCACTCTGAGGTTGCTGGACAGTGTGATCAAATGCTTGAAGGATCTGAATACCCACTATGATGACCTTGTCAAAATCCAGGTCACGGCTGCCACGGCATCGGACCAAGGTAAAATCAAGTCGTCTCCTGTCCTGCATCAGATGTTGACTGGACCATGCATGCATGTCGGTGTTCTACTTTCCAATATGTCGATAGTCGATGTTGTCTAAAGCTGTTCATTAGGCTCAAGGAGGAATGTTTGGAGGCCTTTGTGGCTTGCACAAAGACAGATTTGGCACTCAATAACTGGGTGGTCAGGTCGAAGCGATTGGGCTGCATCTATAGATGTCAGGAGTGGTTGTTCGCCTGCTTGGCTGTAGATGCATGCTGTCTGTATATCTGAGGAGCGTGAAGAATACAGTTGCTGCTACTCCGAAAGGAAAGCCGGTAGTGAAAAGAAAGGGATCCCCTACGAAAAAAAAGACATCCCCAAAGGCAAAGTCCAAGAAGAGGGCTCGCAAGTCCAGCTAGATTGCAGCTGGATCCGGCCACAAGTTTTGCAGGATGTACAAGTCTTCACACCTCCTTGTGACTGTCAGTGGCGAGCCGTGAGCCGTGGAAAAGGGGGTGGAATTGCTGCTTATGAAGTTACTCCTTCACTACCCAAGTGTGCAGGCTTGGCAACTACTTAATGACGTTATGCACGCTGATGCCGTCCGCAGGTTATGATGTGGAATGCGCCGATGCTCGCTGGGCCCCCACTGTCCAAAATCCACCCCAGATGTAAGCCCGAGCCTACATACCCAGGTCCTGCTGGAGACGAAGACGAAGATGCGCGAAGCTCCGACAGTTTCGTGGAAGAGCTCCTGATGGGGTTGGCTTCAGGTGTCCCTAGCCGTGCAAGTAGGGTTATATATGTAGGTGTAGTCGGTGTAACTTAATGTCTGGTGTTGGTGCTACTTAGGCAGACTCAGCCACCCGGACATGTCGTCTGGCGAAGAAGGTGCACAACAAGCTCAGAAGAAAAGGCCGTATGTGAGCAAAGAAGCCTGATTAGGTTGCCACTTTCGGGTAGCACAACACATGCAATATTAGGAGTGTCCGCCTTCCTGTTTGTCGTAGTCTAACAGCAATCGTGTTTTGTTTAGAACGGTAGTTGGCTGCTGCTACTACTAACTACTACCAGTAATACGTCTACTAGATGTGCTGCTGCGGTGAAATCTGCTCCTACTGTGGACTGTGGCTGCTACTGCTGCTGCTGAGGCTGGTGCTACTACGACTGCTGCTGATTCTCCTGCCACTCCTACTTATAATACTATACTTCCACTTTTGCGGACTGCTACCGCTGCTACTACTACTGCTGCTGCTTTCACTACTACGGCGACTACTATTATAATATATACTTCTACTGGGACTGTTATTCCCAATACTAGTTCATATAACCCCAGCTACAACAACAAGTACTACTACCACCACTAC
>CAJNJA010072153.1:0-22033 GCA_905231915.1 Symbiodinium necroappetens | reverse complement strand
AACTACAACTACAACAACAACAACTACAACAACTACAACAACTACAACTACAACTACAACTACAACTACAACTACAACTACAGCAACAGCAGCAGCAGCAGCAGCAGCAGCCGCAGCAGCCGCAGCAGCCGCAGCAGCAGCAGCAGGAGTAGTAGTAGGAGGAGGAGGAGTAGGAGGAGGAGTAGTACTAGTAGTAGTAGCAGCAGCAGCACTAGCAATGTAAGTAGTAGTAACAGCAGCAGCAGCAGGACTAGTGGTGGCGGCGGTGACAGCAGTGGTAGCAGCGGTAGATGTAGGGGTAGTGGTTGTAGTAGTGAGTGTTAATGGTACTGGTAGCGGGCGCAGTAGTCATAGCCGTGATAGTCGTCGCTGTATAGTCGCAATAGCGGTAGTAGTAGCAGTACCAGTAGCTGCGGCAGTAGTGATGGTGGTGGGTGACCAGCACAGTGTTCGCCGGTTTACTGTGCCTGCAGTGACAACCTTCCGTCAGCTGCCTGGGAGGACTTCATCCTGGAGGCAGGGTGCTCACTAACCTTTCTTGGACCTTGAGATTGCTGGGCAGAGGTGAAGGGAGCAGGGGCTTTGGTTGAGAATTTCAGCATTCAGAACTGGAAATCCGCGGGTGGTCTGCATACTGTTTCCGTGCCGATGCACAAGACCATGCAACACTTGCAATATGTCTCCGAGTGACAGCATCCCTGCTGGTAGAGGTAATGCGCAAGATATCATCAGCAAATCCGCTAATAAGCAGCTGGCACATAATAGAATACGACTATAGGATAACGTATGTATGCACATACTCATACATACACAGTAGCATTCTTTGTTACTGCAACGCAGCAAGTGAAAAACCTTGTGCCCATAATTGTCATGCTGCACCGAAATGGGCTCCTTGTCTTCCCGAGCATTACGGACGGCCTATCAATAAATGGACTTATGAGCATGCTGGAATATTTATTGAAAGCATCCAGCTAACCCTAGATCCAGCGCCATTAAGCCATCCGGAAAAATACAACCCCAAATCGTAAATCGCTAAAACATAAACTTCTTCTGCACCAGGATACTTTCCAGTCGAGCACCGGGCACGGAATTGTGGATCTCGACCTTAGCAACAACGCCTTCCAGGCCGGACACAATCTGGAGACGGTGTCTGTCCTTCTCGCCGTCAGCATCAAGTGGTTTAGGGAGACCTACATGTGAGTTCGTTTAGCATGAACCTGGAAAGAGACGGCATGCCGACTCCTCGGCTTGTTGCAGTGCGGGAAGTACGCCGGATCCTTGAACCTTGCTCGTCTCCGGAGCCGGCCCAGCCCAGCTGGATGGATTTGCCAGGATCCACGACACAGCAGCAGGTGATCGAGGCACTGGAGGCGGCGCGAAGGGATGCTGGCGAGCTCACGACGCAGATGATAGACGAGCACGAGGTTTCTCAGGACTCAGGACCTGGGGACACCTCCCAGAAAGGTGCGCAAGAAAGACACCGACACACCGGAGGTCGCGACGCCACCTTCCCTGAAGAGGTACTCGCTGGAGCGGCAGCGGCAGTGGTATCGCAAGAAGCTGGCCAGCCTGGAGGAGAACCTTGGTCAGGACGGGGCGGCACTGTCCAAGGAGGCCACTGCCTCCTCCTCCCTCGATCAGCTCAGTGCCCGAGCCGACAACCACAGGCAAGCCGACAACATGCACCTTTGAGGCTCATTCTTTTTTTTGGATCCCTTCCCTCCTCTTGACCTCTGTTTTTTTCTTTAAAGGGTCCTCTCCCTTCTGACAGGAGGTCGCCGACGCGGCACGCACGGGGTTTCTTGCGCACGCCAAGCGCGGGCTGGATGATGACGTGCGATCCGCCATCTACAACCAGGGCGACAGAAGATTATGGGACGTTCGTAAGAGAAGCGTATGGAGTTTCAGCACTGGAGATACGCGACTCTCATGCGCCGATGTCTATGCGTTCTGGCAGAGTCTGCGATGGGGTGTCTTGACCAAGGACGACATCCTCACCTACCACGTCTTCTGCCTCCATGAGTGGATGTGCAAGGTACACCCCCAACAGCAGCTCGGCTTGGCACATGCAGTGCATCTTCGCAGTGCTGACGGCCATCACGACGTCATCAAAGTGGGGAAGACCACCTTGATGGCGAGCTCCACGGCTGGACAGGCATGCGCTGCTCTCCGCCACTGCATGGAACGCTACCAGGGCTTCCATCACAAGAGCACGGAGGCCACTTTGGCGGTCCAGGGGCTGGTGGACGTGTGGTGTGTGCTGCCACGCGACGTGTCGACCCAAGCGGAGATGCTCTTTCATTCCTGGTGCGAAGTGGCCAGATACAAGGACACGAACTGGATGAGGTCGCATGGAGCGACGGTTATGGACGTGCCTCGATATGGGTGCGGTGGATGCTTTTTTTTAGAATGTAATGCACACCCTAAACCCTGAACCCTAAACTCTGCAGCTCAGGCCAATGAGATTTACTATTCCCGGCACAGAGAGGCTGTGTTGTCCCTGCTACGAGCACATCTCATGAAGCAGTGGAAGTGCACTCCTGTTGAAAGGCGGGAAGGGACTACCGTCTCGCAGGAGTTCGTTGGCTCGTCGCCGACGATGTCGATCTTTCAGTGCTACGACGACGTGGCACTGAGGTGCCCTGCAGCAGTCTACCACACCCAGCACCGCGCTCGCGATGACTGGCGAGTGCGTGTCTGGAACAAGCTCTCGCGCGACTTCGGCGCCGATGTCAGGCATTTCTGCATGTTCTTTCCCAGCAGCAATGGGAAGCTTTGGTGCAGCCCCGTGGCGCCTGAGGGGCGCAAGAAGCCGCGATTTCCCCAAGGACTGTGCCTGAGCCGAAGGGAAAGGGACAGGCCAAGACAATGGCAAAGACAAAGCCTGTTGCCGAAAAGCCGAAGGGAAAGGCACGGGCCAAGACGACGGCAAAGGCAAAGCCTGTTGCCGAAAAGCCGAAGCCTCTCTTGTTTTACCCTCTGTGGCGTCCACCAAACGCATAGCCAGGTACTCCTGCAAGCGCTCCTGCCACACACCTAAGGCGCATGGCAATTAAATTGCTGACCGTAAGGGGGCAGAAGAACCCCACGGAACCGGCCTACCTTGTGAGTGCATCCCAGAAAGAAAATGAATGCCAACGGTTTTGGAAGCGCCTTGCAGCCTCTGAGGCCCCCGCGAGGCTGATCAGCGTGGAGAGCACAAAGCAAACGACCGCTTCTGAAGAAAGGGCTTAGGCTTAGGGTTTAGGGTTTTGGGATCAAGTGGTGTTCAGGACACGTGTCTGCTGATTAGAAGATAGCTTGCATTAAGTCATAGATGCTAGTCATTACGTGTTTGTCTCGACAGTACACCAGGTTGTCGTTTGTCATCCCAGTTCCTATACTGTGCAATTCCGCACTTCCTCCAACTTCAGACTGGCTATGGTATTGATCAGGGCGTCATGGGCGTGCGCTGTCTCCTGAGGCCGGGTTTCAGTCTTTTGGGACTTCCAGAATCCTCTGTGCAGATTTAGGGCTTTGGGCGGTTATTGAAAGAATCTTAAGGTCGATTGAGCATGCAAAACGAAGTTGCTGATAATCGTCGTGACAGCAGCGCCAGTGCTAGCTGAACCGCAAGGACCCATCGCGCTGGTGGTTGAACGAACGATAAACGGTGGCACCTGTCACAACCGGTTGGACCTTTGCGGCACTTCTGCGATTCTCATCGCCACGACGATGGTGCTGCCGGTTGTGTTGCTAATATTCCATTTGCTGGTGCTGCCTCCTGCTGTGCACCTCATAATCTTGACCTCAAGGGCTTTGTGTGACTGACAGCAGATGCCCTTAATCAGTCGATGCGCCCTTCAATCTGGAGCAGATGCTCCCTTTGGGCAGGATCTTGGTGACTCATCCAAGTCGCTCGGCCGCGTTGGGGGGCAGTCGAAAGCTGGTGATTGTTCGATCTGCCTTTGCAAAGTTTTGCGCGGCACCTCCCACTATTGTCTTGATTTCTGCGGCAGTCTGTAGCTACGCAGGCGCATCGCCTGTGCGGTCGATGTTGATACTTGATGCACAGCTCGTTAGCATACGTCTTCAGGCAAGTGATTTCGCAAGGTCTGCAGAACCTTCACTTGGTCCAGATACGCGAAGCACTGCCATCTTGCGTTGCAGTGCCATACGAAGCTTGGCTGGGATCCAGCGTTGTACATTGTGCTCACCGGTTGGTGGAGCAACCCCGGCTGCATGCTTGATTTCTGGACTCATTGCTTCCGTTGCTGCATCGGCTCGAGGTAGACCTGTCGAGGTTTTTTCAATACACTTCATGGAACCATGAAGGTCAGAGGAAGTCTGTGCCTATTTTGGGCCGGCATCCTCTTTGCTGCGTCCGCTGTGAGACACAGATCCGAGTCTGACTCTGAATTTGAGGACCGGGAGTTGCCAGCCTAGCCGGGACAAGGGGCTCTAACTGGATGGTGGGTGGCACCATTTCCTGAAAGAGGGACCATGTCCGCACATTGCCGAACCAGCCCGTAATGGTAATGTCGTGATCAACAGGACTCACTGCCGGTGGATGCTGAAAGGGACACTTGGTGGCATTCTGGCAAATCAACTTCTCCTGCGACAGTAAGTGCCAGAAAGTCTGTTGACATGTTGATGCCCACAGAGCTTCTTTTGGGTGACAACTGTCAGCAAGCTCAATCAATAGCTAACAGCCAAGGTCCATTGCAGCTGCAGTGGTGAACTCGGCTTGACGTGCCCATGTAGTGGATCGGCCATCCAGCTGCTCCTCGCCTGCTGTCAACTTCAATTGCCAAGACAAGGGGATGTGGGAGCATGCAAGGTGCCTGGTGCGACTGCTGCCGCTTGCTCCCTGTTGCTGCTGCTGCGACCACCACCATCGTCGGCAGCGCCACCACAAGCACCGGCACAACCACTTCTGTTGCTGCTTCCTCCGCTTGCTACCCCGATTAAAATGCCGACATCTGCTACTGCTCATATTCGTTCCAAGCCACAGCCACTGACAGCTCTAGTCGCAGCGGACAAGAGAAAGGGTGCGCATCTTGATGTTCTTGCGGTTGTGGTTCCTTGTCATTGAGCCCATTTCGAGCGGTCTGTCTGCCAGGTCGCACGTCTGCCCGTCAGCACACGCATGTTGTTTTCATACATGCACGTGCACATGCACATAAAGCCTGTGTTTATGTGTTTGTGTCTGTGAGAGGGTGTTTGTTTGTTTGTTTGTTTTTGCGCGCACTCGTGCGTGTGCACAGGTGGGTGCAGGCGCAGACGTGCATCTACATTTCTATAGAAAAAATATGTTTGTTTATTTATTTGTGTATACATATAAATAGACATAGACATAGACATAGACATAGACATAGACATAGACATAGACATAGACATAGACACATACATATATATATATATATATACATGTATGTATGTATGCCTGCATGCATGCATGTATGTATGTTTGCGGCTGTCCTCTGCCGAGTGAGCCTTGCCAAAGTAAGGAGGGCTCTCCGGGCTTGGAAGAGCTTGGCTTTTCTGTCTTCTGCATGGGCCGCAATCATTAAAAGGCGGAGCTTAGGTTCACGGCGGGTTTGAACGTTTTAGATTTAAGGGGAGAAAGCATCGCGGGTTCGATCTGTAGAAGGCCCACAAAAACTGCTGCTGACTTCTCCTTTGATGGACCGCCCAAGGGCTGAAGCCTAAACCCGCACCCTGGACCCTCCAACCTACCAGAATCCCTTAGTTGAGGAATACACCTTCAATCCTACGATGGATCCTACTATACTTACAAATATATCCCTTAATGAAGAAATTTTATCCTACGCCTCCGAAAGCTAGTCCGGCCCTGCAGGGCCATCAGAGCTCCGGCATAAGGGTTCAGGGCTTTAGGGTTTAGGGGTTAAGGGGTTACGGGTTCTGGGGCTCTGGGGTTCAAGGATCCTCGTTTGCACGCTGCTTCAGCTCTTCGCGCGTCCTGTTCAAGATGACATGCTCACGTGCCGGTACATCTTCCTACATACGCTGCCGCTTGCTGCGGCTCACCGCCCGTTGGTGCTACGGATGTTGGCAGAAGCTTCGTTGACTTCACAGAGCGGGGCAGCTTGCAGCGAATCAGCTGATACTACGTGCTAGTTCGAAGTACTAACAGACTACGAACTACAAACCACTAAGCTGAGGGCTGCATTACTTATTGTATTGTATTACCACACCCCACATCTCTAGCCCTAAACTCAAGCCACCCCGCTCACATGGAGCAACACTGGAGTGAATTGGGAAGCTCCGCTGTCAGACGCTTAGAGCCTCGCACGGCCGGGAGGAGGTCGGTCACAGATAATCATATATATCTATATATACTATTCAACAATTTAAGATGTAATGCATACTTTATAACTATAGAGTCTTTTCAATGTACTAGAACAGAACAGCAGAATAGAATAGAGTAGAAAACAACAGATTAGAGTTAGAAATCGAATCAGAATAGAACAGAACAGAACAGAATAAAACAGAATAGACTAAAATGGAAATACACATACACAGAATATAGAATATAGAATAAATGCAGATATGTACTTGTTAATATACACATACAATAAACAACATAATGTATTATATGGTGTTTTATCTTAGAATATATAATATATAATACAAAAAGTAAACAATATATTTTATGATATATATTAAATCAATAACCAATATACAATATAAAACGCAAAATATCCATTACAGAATATCTAAGATACAGTATATACATAATATATATATATGTATATATGTGTATAATATATTTCAATGTGATACAACATGAGGCAATATAATATAACATGTAGTCTGTAGTATGTACTGCAGAAAATATATCTATATATATAAACTATAGAGTGTGCATAAATATAACACATATATGTACATGTTGTATATAACATACAACAAATAACATAAAATATCATTTGTAATATACAGTTCTTAGTATACAGTGTACAACACAGATTATGGAAAATCTGCATGTGTATATATATATATATGTTTTGTATACGATACATATATATAATACCACATATATATACACATTATGCAATATTATATATATATATATACATATACATAACTTATAGCATACATGATTAAAGTATAGTACAAAAATAAAAGAAGTAGTATGTAATGCACAATACAAATTGCATATATAATACCAGGTACATATAACATATAGCGTGTAACACATAGTAAGATAATATATAATACAATATAGTATAGATTATGAATATAGAATGTAGAACATAGAATACAAGGTCTTCCAAGGTTTGAGAGTTGGATCTAGCGTCACGGTGCAAGGTTTGGGGTTCGCACATTGCAGGTTTGGAGCGGTGAGCTCGGGATTGGAAGTACATAGTTTACATAGGCTTAGGATGCGGCAGCCGGATCTACAAGGAGCGGGGAGAAAGTTGGCTACTTCAGGACTCGCTTAAACCATCTAGTTTGTTTTAGGACCCCTGTGAGAGCCTGCCCAAGAAACTCAACAGAACTCAGAACCACTTCAGAACCCCATGTACAGAACCCAGACCCCTAAACCGCAGACCCTACAACTACAAGACACCGCGACCGTAAATACCCTGAACCTTGCCAAATCATGAAACTTCCGAAAGCCCAAAAACCCCAAACACCTGTAACCTAACCTTAAAACCTAGACCATGGAACTTCCCAAAGCCCGAAGCCCCTTCTCGCAGACCCCGAGCCCTGAACCCAAGCCACAAGACAGCTCACAAAGGAGCGGACTTCACTTCCTTGATACCGTCCTTGCTCACAATCTTGCCTTTGATTATGCAGGATCTTGCCCGTTCGAGGGACGTTGGGGGGGAGGCTTGCGGCGGCGCTGGCAGGGTTCACCAGCCTTTATGACTCTAGGACTCTAGGACTAACCACGGACTCCTCTTTCGCTGGTTATAGGAACAACAATGACACCAGTAGGGACTCAGTAGGGCAAGCCACAACACTGCTGATAACCGAAAACACATTAACAATCATGGCAACGATCGAATCATACTAAGACTACTACAAATCACAGCATTTATTACGACAGCCATAGATCATCATGGCAAGAATGGCGAAAAACTAGCAGAAGCAGCTGCTCATCAGAGTGCGAAGGGTGACGTGACACTGAGTGCTGTGCACTTGAAGCCAGGGAGATCGACGATGAAGCGCCTCAGCAACTTAGGGCGTTAGGGCCCAGGGTTTAGGGTTTAGCGTTTGGGGTTCCTCGCGTTGAGGGTGAGGTGTGGTTCTAGCGAGTATACGGTGTGCGGCTCAAGCGACCCGGATCTCGACCTTGCACTGTGATGTATTGTATACTGCAATTCAATCTACATCATATGTTACATATTACATGTGGTATGTTGCATATTGTATGTATGCATATATATATATATGGACAATTATTAGTATACAATATATTAGATAGTATAACTTGTATATTGATATGCATTATATAACACATAATATGTATTGTTTATTGCACACAAAATATTTGTTTTATATATATAATATCATATATCATATAACATATATGTTATAAATGTGTTACACAGAACACCCTGGTCTATGTTTCATTGTGTTTCCTGATAGCTGCTATATTCTACATTATATTGGTACAGGGTGCTCGAGCGTCCTCAGGCATACTCGAGCGTACTCGCGCGGACTCGAGCCTACTCGAACGCACTTGGAGTGCAGTGGCCCATCGCGGCTGCAAGCTCCATCTTTCATCGTGCTGCAAGGACAAAGAAGCAAAAGGTTGAGGGGGCGGAGTTGCGACCACTGATCCTGAATCCAATATCTGAGCATTCGGGGATTGGGCCGCCTTGTAAGATGCCGTGAACCCGAGACATGAGCAAAAAAGATCCGGTAAGTTGAAACACCCCGCAGCCGCAAACCTTCAACCAGACAGCCAAACCCTTCAATCCGAAACCTAAGAGTCCCAAAACCGAATTTCCAGGCCGGGCACGTCTCCAGCTCCTTGATGCACATCTTGATGATGTCAATGGCCTGGGGGCAGGGAACCCTTCCAGGCACCCTGAATGGAATTGAAAGGAACCCTTTTGGCACCGTGAAAAGGATCCTAAACAGTGCCATCTTTTTGTTTTGACAGCGGTTGGTTGCAGGCTTTGAGTTCCCACATGGTAATGCGGCTACGGATAAGCATAGTCATGAATGAGCGAGAGAAGAAGGGAATGAGAGTAATCATCATGAACTGACAATAGACATGATAAATACACAGAAGGGACTGCTAATCAAACAGTTAATAGTCGTAAACTGATAATCGAAATACGGGTAATGCCAATCAATAGTACAAACAATGGCAATGATAGCCAGATTTGTAGCAGGTATAACAGGAAAGGAAACAAACAGGAATGATAACAGCGGCCTCCTTCCGCAGATGAGCTTGGAAGTCTTAACGGTTGCGCGAACTCCTCAACCCCGAACCCTAAAGCCGAGAAAAGAAACGCTACAGAAGCCCTAGAATCCTAAAATCCTGCAGCCCCAAAACGCTCAAAATACCCCAAGCCCCCCCCCCAAACCCCAAAGCTTGCGAAGTTCGGAAGCCTAACCGCCAAGCTCCCAAACCCTCTCCGCCTCTGCCTCCTCAAGATTCGGCTTCCAGTACCGATCCTGGCGTGGAGTTGTCTTTGCGGCTTTGGAATGTTTGGGTTTAGGGCTTTGGAAGTGTTAGGTTTTGGCTTTGGGGGCTTTGGGGTGTCAGGACTAGCAGGGTTTCTGCTTCGTCGGTTTAGTTCTGGGTTGCTGGGTTGAAGGTTGTATCTTGTAAATCTAGTGCAAAGAGTCGTCGGATGCAAACAAACTAGACTGTGTACCGTGTTTCTTGGCCGGGGTGTCCATATAAATATGAATGGTGCACTTAACTCTTCAGACCATGGGCCAGTCTTGGACACCTGACGAAACGGCAAGTATCAGATCATCAGGGCAGAGCGGCTAGTCTCGGGGCACTTTCGTTGCAATAGGATTCTTCAAGGGGGTTCCTTGAGGATCTAAAGTGGCTTTAGCATAGTGGGGCATCAAGGCTTTCATTGTAACTCGAATAGGGAGCCGAATAGGGGAAGAGCAGGAGCCCCTTCTGGGTTCCATTTTAGACTCCATCATCTTCTGAAACTCCCACGGCCTTAACTCTCAGGGCCATGAATGATTCTGGAGAGGCCACGTGTCGGGTTTAATGTTTCCGGCTGCGAGACTTCGACTGGAGGGTATGGACACCACTATGTTGAGTGGATTTGGGGATTTACACAAGGTGGTAGTTAGTCATAGTGTGAATTAGTGTCATGTGGAGACCATGGCAGCCTATGAGTGCAAAAGCAATCTTCCGATTCCCAGTCCTCCAGTAGGAGACACAGTCAAAACGAAGTGAGACAGGGGCCGGGATTCTACTGGACTCTGCTACGACAGAGCATAGCAAACGGGCCAGGGCCTGTTCTAAATCAACGTTCCCTCTGATGTACCAACTTCGGGTTCAAACAGAAAATCGGCTTTCAAGACTCCACATGCTTCTGCAACCCTGATGCCTGACATCACCTCACCTCGACGAGAGACGAAAAGTGGAAGCTCAACAACCAGCGACCAACGAAAAGTTCTCAACCCGACCCAGGCACCCTCCACCCAAAATCCGGACCCTCTAATGCAACATGAAGCCAAGAATCCCCAGGCCGTGCTGGAACCCTGCAACCCCGGTATAGAGGCCGTGGCCATCAGACCCAGGGTGAACATCGCGCCATACCCGTGCGCTGCCTTTCACACGGTCGCCCTTCTCCGAGTCCGGTTTAGGGCTTTAGGCTCCACTGTCTTTATCGACAAGCATCATGGCGATACTCAGAACAGATGTTCATGAATGATAAACCTTCAAGATCGAGGCAAGTACATGGACGCTACAAACACCAGCAATCACAGAGGCAATAGTTGGCACACACACACACACATGAAAGTCGCAGTAGTACTTGCATAGTAATGACAAGAACGAAGCAGAACAAGCATAGGTGACAGCGAAGGATATGGATCCAACAACAGCAGCAGCAGCAGCAGCGGCGGCAGGAGCAGGAGGAGGAGTAGTAGTAGTAGTCGTCGTCGTCGTCGTAGTAGCAGCAGGAGGAGTAGTAGTCGTCGTAGTAGTAGCAGCTGCAAATGGTGGCGCTGAGCAGGGTCAGGCCTAAACTGCAGTCGAATCCTCCTGTCAGAAATACTTGCTCCATGCGCGATCCGACGGCAAACTTTGAACCCTAAACCCTTATACCCCAAAGACAGAAGAATTTCTGACACAGTGCCTTGTTCACCTTTTCGCTGCTGGCCAGATAGTCCTGAGCGGGCTCCGGCTTTGCGCTGTGGGGATGGAGGGTACGAAGCCTTGTGTAAGGGTTTCGGGTTTAGGGATGGGGTACATGAGGCTCTGGCAGCTTGGACTCAGATGTAGAGACGCTGCTTACCAGATACACATGAAGATGCAGCCGCAAAGCCTCTTGCATGTGTCCAGCTTGGTAAACCTGAAGCCCCAAGGCATGGCTTTGAAGACCCCAGGCCCCTGAAGTCCTAAAAGCTCTCTATGCAGGACGGCTAAGGACTCCGCAGTTGCTGAGGATCTCAGGCCAGCTCTTGTGGTCTACTCCTTTAGTACGGAGCTCTTGGCCTTAAGTGGCCAACTGGGATGGCCCAAAACCTGAACGAGGCTCACACCTGAAACTGCAGAATGGCCGTCACACGTGAAACTGAATCCATGCTCTCGAAAGTGCCCTGAACCCTAAACCCTGAACTCGAACATCTCCCCTTCGACTGAGGCGGGAGCCATGAAGTAGAGGCTGGGGCCCTCTGCATCAATGCCAGCGACAAGGATGTCGGTCTGCAGAGGGGAGTTGGAAACACGACTCGAATTCAACTTCGGGCCTAGCGACCGGAGCTGCATCGAAGAGCACCCAAAATCTTCGCAGAAGAGGGCGCGGCAACGAGCTATGCTGCACTTGGGTGAGGGGCCATCATTACAGGCACACCGGCTCCATACTTTCCTGAGACTCCGATGCTAAGGCTGCCAAGGGTTCAGGGAGGGATTTTCAGAAGGGCTGCTATAGCCATGCACCCCAACCCTGAACTCTAGCCTCAAATCAAAGGAACACCCCAAGGCCAAATAAACCCCTCGAAGCCCCGAACCTTTCACCTCTTATCTCTCTTGTCTCACAAACCCCATGCACCAAACACCCTCCCCCAACACCGGTCCGCCTGGAAGGGGCCTTTTCTCAGAGCGTGGGCTAGCTCGTTCCGCGTAAAGCTCGCCGCGGCCTGCGCAGACTGACACGTGGCCCTGCTGTTGTACGGAGCTGGCAGTATCGTGCTCCTTCTCCATGGGTGGGTGGTGGGTTTTTGTAGGGGGTGGGCGCGGGTTTGAAGGTGTTCTAGGACCCATATACTCCAGTTCATAGCAAAGAACGGAGAGATACCTGCACATGACAGACATTGTTCGCTGATCCAGCGACATAACCCGACCTCACTGCAAAATCAACGTCCGCGAAATGCAAAGCTCGTGCCCCGGACAGCAGTCAACCCCCCCCCCCCCTTCACCGAGCTCCTTGGTGGACATTGGGATTCCTGTTCTGAGCTCGTTCAGCTTCACGTTCTTCTCAATGAATTCCATCTGGCAGGGCGCTGGCAGTGACGGCCACAACAGTAACCACAACGACAACCACAACAACCACAGCCACGGCAGCAGCAGCGGCGGCGGCGGCGGCGGCAGCAGCAGCAGCAGCAGTAGATAGGAAGAATAAGAAGAAGAAGAACACGAACAAGAAGCACTGCAGCAACAACAATGACACCAGTGCTCACAAGAGACACAATTACGATATCAGTTTCATGACAATCACTGTCAGAAGCATTCATCTCGTAACTAACTGGGATGTTGGGTTCCGTGTATACGTTAAAAAAATTGCCACATCAAAAAACCGGCAAGGCTTGCCCCGAACAGAAAAGCAGAACACCAAAAGCCGCACGCCCCAAACACCCCTTGACGGAGTCCAGCTCCTTTAGGCCCGAAAGCCCTGGGCCCTGAACGCCCCTGAGCCCTAAACCCTTGCATCCTGCAGCTCACAGTACGAATCCGCGAGAGCCCCTCAAGCCCCGGGCGAAGTTCGCAGTGTCCGCAGGTGGCCCGGAGCAGGCGAAGAGCATGTTCCCGACCTCCGGGGCTACTGTAGTATAGCATAATACAATAGAGTAAAGTAGAGTAAGAGTGTGGTACAGTTCACCACATTATAGTATAGTATGGTGTCGTATCTGTCTTGTATATTATAGTATGAGGGTCTGGGCGTGGGCTTCAGGGCTTGGGGGGCGGAGTCTGGTAGGACAATCTGTGGCTATTAGGATCTAGAGATTTGCGGTCTAAGATTCAACAGGGCAGGCATGCAGGACGTGTGGCTTGGGGCGTTGGGGGGCGACGGTTTGGGGCTTCACTGCTTAAATGCCGGGAGTTCGAAAGAGAGGTTCCAACTGCGAAGATGAATCAAGTGGTTTCGGGATGTGAGTTGTTGGGATGTCAAATTTTGTGAAATGTAGAAATTTGGGTTTAGGTTAGGGTGTAAGGTTGAGGGTTTAGGGACGTCTGGGGTTTAGGGCTTCGGATGCTGCTGAGGACATTGAATAACCACGACGTCGGCGGTGACGGTGGTGGCGATGGTGGTAAGGGGTGGTAAGGGTGGTAAGGGTGGTAGTGCTGACAGTGTTGGTGGTGGCTGTGCCGTTGGGGGCACACAGAGCCCTGACGTGGCCCAAAACTTCTGGGGTGGGAGTTTGGATCGTGGCAGTGGCCTTCCAGATCTTGTCTGCGTCGTTCTTCAAGCGGATGATCGAGTAGGCTGCCTGGACAAAAGCATGATAAACCCGAAATCTACTAGAATTTGTTGTTCTGTGGCTGCCCCTTCTTCACCAAGCCCAAAGCCAGCACGGAAGCCTCAAGCCCCCGACCAATGAAGCCTCAGATGTTTCCAACACAGACCTTATCGAAGACAACTGAATGCCGTTTACAGCAAATGACAAAGCCTGACAAAGCCCTGCCAAACCATAGGGTCGTAGCCTTTACACTTTGATTCCAGACTGTCTACACTATACTGTTCTCTACTCTACTATATTAATTATTCTGCACTGTACTTTACTGTATGATACTTTTTTTTGCCCTGCAAGTGGCCTGGCCGTCTGCTGCCAGGATCACGAAGTCCTTGCCCGCAAGGCCAAACCTCTGCGCCAAGACCAGAACTCTCGACCCCCAAAAAGGGCTTTGGGTTGAGGGTTTCGGGCTGGGGGTTTAAGGGTTTAGGGCTTAGAGCTTAGGGTTTAGAGCGCAGGGTTTAGGGTTTAGGGTACCCTAAGCCCCTAATCTGAACCTGAGCCCCAAACTCCAAAACCGTAAAGGCTGCAGCGCTTGGCGTTGAAGCGAGTTTCAGCAGTTCACGGTGCTCGGAGTTCAAGGGTGTCGGGTTTTACGAGGTTTGCTTTAACAAAGGGTTTTGCACCTTTACTGTGGAGGGTGTCCCCACGGAGCGATCTCTGAATCCCGGGCTTCAAGTACATCCGAAGCCCCTAAACCCTTAAGGTTTAAACCCGAGATCCTACACCCCTGGCCCGAACCCCAAAGTCTTAGGCCCAAACCCGTAAGACCGGACCCCGAATCCCCTGAAGCTATGGATCCTGAGCATCCAGCATCGCTTCAGTGCCCATGGCTTCGAGATTTCGGGCCCTGTTTCGGCCTGAGCTTTGGGATTCATTGGTTCGGGCTCTTAGTGTTTAGGGGGTTAGGGGGCTTCAGGGTTCAGGGGCGCAAGGCTGAAATCCGGACTTGGGAATTTTTACGGGTTCCGGGCTTTAGGGTTGGGGTCTGATGGTTGGAGCTGGGGATCGAGGATTCAGGGTATAGAACTATCTAAGAACTAGTCTTGCTCGGTTTGGCTGCACGATACTCCACTTTGGGGTTTATAGGGCCGAATGCTCAAGGCTTGTCATGGTGCTTGCTTGCTGTTCATGCTTGCTGACACTATACATGTACGCAGCAGTCGTTCTGCGCAAATCGATGTTCGACCCCATGGAGCAGACTTGTGTAGCACGTAGAAGTTTGAGGCAAAAAGTTCGGTGAAGTCTTCTGCCACACTACACCTAGTCCTGGGGTGGCACCGTGAAGCGCCTGAGATCGACAGGAGGCTCAGACAAGAGCTCTCGAAGGGGATCCTGCGCGGCCCCGGCATTACGACTCCTGATTTTCAAGTTCACTGGACCGGAAACCACAGAAAAGCCCCAACCCTAAACCTTCCCCGCGCTCTATCACCATGCCTTCGGAAGATGTCGGAGATCTCAGGGGCGCTTTGAGGCCCTCTCTCTAGGGTGCTGCTTGTTGGAGCCAAGGGGCGGCAGCGGGGGTTGACGTAGGGCCAGGAGCTAAAACTCTGGGACCTTCTGCTCCCTAAACCCTAAACCCCTAAACCCCTAAACCCTAAATCTAAAGCCCAAACCCCCAAAGCCTAAACTGAGATCCCAAACATTCCAATTCTCGCAGGTTCTTGAGCATGTACGTTCATAACCGCAAACCCTGGAACGTACAACCCTCAATGGGGTATCGAAACTCCCACCAGTCACGCCAACTTTTTTTCACAAAAACACGAATTCTAGGACGTTATGCTTGAATTTCTGTAACCTAGAACCCGAGAAAAAAAAAACCAGGGCGTCACTCTGTTCGTCTTCCTGGGCTGCTTGAAAGGTTCGCTGCACGCGGGGTCTGGCACTGTCGTCCGGAACTCTGTCAGTCGGGCCTTCAGGGTCTTGGGGTTTCAGGGTTTCAGGGTTTAGGGTTTAGGGTTTTAGGGCTTCAGGAATGTAGGATTCAGGAGACGGGGATTTGGGCACGTAGGTTTGTCAGTTCCTAGCTCAACTCGGAGCTTTCTGGCTCGAGGGCGTTTGGGGGATCAATCCAAAGATTGCTGGTCAGAAGGCTCCATCAGCTTTCCCTGATATGGCTAGTTTTCTAAATTTGGGTCCCTTTTTAGGTCCATATACTACGGCACCCTTAAAACAAAGGACCCAAAAATGGGACCCTATTCTAGAGAACTACCCATATGATTGGAAGCTTGCAGATATGGGTTGCCGCTTAAAGCCTGTGCTCGCGCCAAGGTGCTGCAATCTCGTACACCAAAACCTGCAGTGCCCTGAACCCCAAAGCCCTAACGCCCAAAAAAATCCATGGTCTGAAGGCCCTGAGGACTATCGTTTCTTGGGATCTTATGTCACGCTGCAATAAGGTAGCCTCAGCTTCACGACCCCTTAAAGAGTCCAACATGAATCCTAAACATGAATCTATTGTCAGCCTGCGTAGGTAGGATTTGAGATGCATGCTTGCGTGGGAGGCTTGCCTTAAGTCGAGACTGTAGTTTTGGGGTGTTGAGGTGCCTTAATGAATTGAATAGCAAATTCGGGGGAAAGTATGTCGAGTTAACTAGATCCACCACTGCTTTCTGGCGTTTCCGCCAGAAAACTCGTGATCACGCTTGCATGGGTGTCTCTTTAGAGCTCAGAATCGCTTGCTTGAGGTTTCAGAGTAGGGGATACAGGCTGTCAGATGCCACAAGAGGGCATCTAACCATCTTTGACTTGACATAGTAAGGCTTAAGATCTGAAGGCCCCGAATTCAGTGGCATCTCTTCTGCGTTGCAGGTCGTCTGTCGCACCAGCTACAATGAATCTGAAAGCCCTTGAATTTGCAACAATCGGGGCCGGCACCCTGCTTGTACTAGCTTTGCAAACTAACCAGACATATCATACAATACCCTTCTCCTCACCAGGGCGATGCCAGTGGCATTGCTACTGCCCCTATAGCTTGTTTTCAATGGACAGAGACCCGCAAGCATGCCGGAGGACGCTCAGAGGACTTCCAGATGTGACTCTTGCAGAACTGGCAACAAGAAGGAGCACATAAGACATGCCAGTCTCCACAATAGGCATCTTCAATAAACTCAGCCGATTTGGGGACAGGCGTTGCCTGGTGCCTTTAACGGCCATGTGAACCCTAAACCCTAAGCCCTGAAACCCTAAACCCTAAACCGATATCATTGATATCATGTGATGTTCAGGGTTTCGGGCTCAGCTTCAGGAGTCAGGATTCAAGATTTAGGGCTTGGAGCTCAGGCTTCGGGGTGTAGGGCTTCGGGTTCAGGCTTCAAGGCTTGAAGGCGCAGGGTTTAGTGGTCATGGGTTCGGGCGCAGGCTTTTCGATTTAGGCTTGTTGAAACAGAGCTCGGGATTCCTCAGAGAGTCTCTCTGGTGAGTGAGGCGCCAAGTTTAGACACAAGCAAATGGAACTTCTGGAAACTGGCCTTTACGCCACGCCACAATCAAAAAAGGCATCACCGGGGGCATTGACAGGGCACGGCTGATGATGGACTTCAGGTAACTTACCGCATGAGCCAGCGACGGTCGAGGATTTCAGGTTTACGCTTTCCGCAAGGCGCAGGCTGAGAACGTAGCACGCGACATAACAGGTGAGATCAACAAAACTGCAATGGTTGGCCATGATCCTATGGCTACTGCTCGTGATATCCTAGCCGCTGGAACCACCGAAACTGTGGTGTTGCGACGGCAATCAAACTAGGGTCACGCTGTAAGCTCCTACACCATCACTTTGCATGCAGTTGGGGGAACGAACAAACTAAGGTGTACTATAGTATAGTATGCTATAGTAGAACACCAGTTATGGCACATTCATAGCACCTTATAGTTTTGTTATATCACATGAGCCTCATCTAGAAACTAGCCATCTTCTGCTCGTGGTCTAGAGAAGCTGTTCTAACATGACTGAAAATGGCGTGGACTCCAGCCAGCACCGAAATTCCATCTGCATTTCGATCTCCACTGTGCAAGCCACACAACATAGCCTGAACTGCCGAATGAAGCATGGCAAGAGCTGCTTTCAATAAACCATGAGCCCTTATACTTCCCTCATACTACTCCTTCTTCGCGATGCCTGGATAGTCGGAGCCTAAGTACCCCAGGCCCCCACTACTGGGAGCGTAAGGGCTAGGCGTTTGGGGCTGACCCATCCTGAACCTTAAACCCTGAATTCTGAAACCACAACCCGAATGATTCGCTTTGGGGATACGAAAATTGGGCTTTGAAAACCCTGAAAGCCCAATCTGAAACCCGTGCCAGGGAACCGCTTCGAAAGAGAATACAGCCAAAGGCGATTGGAAGATTAACCAGCCTCGAAACAATTAGCGTCTAGTGCTTGGGATTTGGAGCTTAAGGTTAAGAGGCTTCCTTCTTACGATTCAAGGTTTAGGGCTGTAGGGAACACCGAATGTGCATCCATGAGTACTCCACAGCAGCTCGGGACAAAAGCGATAAGCCCAAGGTTCCGCCACTACCTCCCAGCAACTCAAGGAGAAACATAGAGCTTCCGAAATGTGCTACTCAAGCCGATCACTTGGACAAGGGCACTGCAGCCGCTAGCAAACAACAGCTGCACCGTCAAAAAGCCTAAAACAAAACATGTGGTTGCAACGAAAATCGACTTTCTGCCCTAGAGCCAAAACTGGTGTCCTTCAACCTACCCTTCCGTTTGTGAGCTTGATCCCCATTATCCGGAGGCAGTGGCAAGCGGCAGACGAAATAAAGGCCACCATCTGGCGTGAGAGGTCCGGTGGCCTACGGCTTCCGGTTTGAACAGGACAAGATCTGCTGCTGTTGCAGGAATAGGCATTTGCAGGGTCCAGCACTCACGAAATCTTACGGGTGCGTTCATTCATCTAATGTGGGGCGAAGAGACACGAACTTGTCAAAACCTGTCGTTTGCCTACTAGTCAGTAGTGCTTACTACTACTACACTGTTATAAGTATTGTGAGCGTTATGATGATTCTGATTGTGATTTTTACACATATGGCTACTACTATCATTGTCCTACCCGTTCTGTGCAACCGCACCCTTCTGCCTTGGCAGTAGTCTTGGCTCACACACACTATCAGCACCGGGGCTTCGAGGCACGATTGTTTTCAAGTACAGCTTCAGGCGAGCGTACGGGGTACTATAATGCTACCATAAGAGGTACTACAAGGCCACTAATGCTTCTATAATGGCGTGATTCCGGGGTAAGTCAGCACTGGGGAGCAGGAGTGAGTATCAAGCGTCTTGAGCATCTCAGCGAAGTCACCTTGCCCACACGCGACACCCCTGGCGTTTTGCAGGTGGTGCGGCGCAAGTCCTGTCCTTCTCCTACACCTGCAGAGGCCCTGGTGACTTCAAGAACTCAATCCAAGGTTCGAGTCCTTGGCGTGACGAAGGTGTGAATTATACTGTAGTGTACTAGATCAGGCTGTATTATTCTCTCGTATACTATGTCCCACTGTACTACAGAAAACATTATGCAATGGTTGTCGCGAGGCCGTCGTGTTGTCCATGCAGCTGCTCATGATGATCTTTATGCAGCTGAAGATGAAGATGCTGACATGACTATCATGGAGGTGATGACGATAACAAAGCGGAGAAAACGGAATCAGTAAATAATGAGAATACTAGTAAGGGGATGTCGATCATGGCAAAGATGAAACACTTACGACGGTCGTGCTGGCGAGGATGAGGATGACGGCGAAAATGGATCTGATGGTAGTCATGAAAGTGACGCGGTTGATGGTGATTGTTGTGGAACTGGGTTGGTGGTGATGGTTGCGGTTGAGGGCAGCGGTAGCGCTGTTTGCAGTGTTTGCAGTGCCTGTGGTACTTGCATTGGGGTTGGATATGAGGGTGGCGGCAGAGATATTGATGTTGATGCTGAGGTTGCCTGATGAACTGCCAGTGTCATGCCTGCGCTACTTCTACGATGCCAAGGAGTCAAGGCTCGTACCCAGACGACAAAGATGGACCCTGCCTGTTGATTTGTTGAATATCGATATTTCAGATCTACCAAGGCAGCACTCTGCTTCAGCTGCGTGAAACTGCAACATTCTTTGAAAGACCCAAAACACGCACTGCTCTTCGGCCTGCTTCGTAAGCCAGTCAGGGCTATGGCGAGTGGCTACTCCTGCTGCTACTATGACGACGTCGGCAGCGATTCCACTTGCAACCGCACCACCACCACCACCACCACCACCAGCACCACCAGCACCACCACCACCACCACCAGCACCACCACCACCACCACCACCACCACCGACAACGACAACAACAACAGCAACGACAACAACAACAACAAGAACGAAAACTGAACCCTAATGGGAAGAGATTAAAAGAACAAGAACAAGAATCACAACCACCACCCCAGCAACGACAACAATAGAGGCAACAACATGGGCGACGATGACAGCAACGACGATGACAACTTAAGAGGTGGGGCGAGGGGAACGAAAGCTAGCCTAGGCCGGAGGGGGGGGACAGAGATTTCATCAGCACCTCCGGCACATCCAACCACATCAACAACTCAGTAGCAGGGGCAAGGGGGGGAGCGGGGCGAGGGATTGGGGGGAGTGGGGGAAGCGGGGGGGCCTGTCTTGATCGATATCTCAATTCTTTTGCGTCTAGGCCGATCCCAGAAACGAAAGCCTCGCTGCGCTAGCTTTCGTGATTTGCCTGTGACCAGTACTCTGGTTTCGGTACCCTTTTTGTGCCTGTCTCAGTTGTGTGGTGCATCCTAAGTTCTACTATCGTGTAAACTTGACTCCCTGCCCTCAAGTCGCTTTTGTCTAACAACTCTGCTTCAGGCGACCCTTGGCCTGAGCACTTGCGATTTTGGGCTCCTGCAATGTTTTGCCCTCTTTGTGAGAGCTCAGTGATGTCAGAATCAATCTCCGTCGGTATGGCGACAGATCTGCATGTTCAAGCCTGAAGCTTGTGCAAGCCCATGCAGGGTGGTGTTAGCCTTTCTCCTTCTGCCAGTGCTTAGTTGCAGATTGCCCAGTATCCTATCCCTGGTACCACTGTCATGATCTATATCTTCTACGTGGTACTACTGGCATGATTTGAATTGGCTGGTGCTCCGCTATGCGGTCACTGATACTCAAGATTCAAGCACTTGCGCTGGGCACTGTTGTTCCTTCTGCTTGGTCAACAGAATTCCAAAGCCCGCGAAATGACGCAATGACTATTGGCCCGAAACCCTGAAACCCTTGTCCGGCCTTTTAGAGGGCTCGTGGGTTTCGGGGTCGGCTTGTTCCGGGCGTAGCTTAGGGTTGTGGCGTTTTGCGCTTGAGCGCGAAGCCAAAAAGTTACAGGATTCAGGGCTTCAGGGCTTTAGGGCTGTTTCGAGGTTTGGGGGCTTTAGGTTTTCCGGGCTTCCACCATGTAGGTACACCCAACAACTTGAAGCCAGTACTGCTCAACTTTGATTCATGCCTTGTCCACCGATACATGGAATCAGGAGTACAGACCCATACCCTAAGCCCTCAACCTCAGATCCAGCCGTTCATAGAAGGTATGCAGGTGTTCGCGGGTCTAGGGAGGCTGCAAATTTGCAGACTGGAGCGGTTGACTCGAAGGAAAACTCCACCCTCACACTCAGACCACAAGCACCATGCTTAAACCCTACATCAACCACCTGAATTCCCGAACAATATAGCAGCAGTAGTAGTAGTAGTAGTAGTAGTAGTAGTTGGTAGTTGGTAGTAGTTAGTAGTTAGTAGTTAGTAGTTAGTAGTTAGTAGTTAGTAGTTAGTAGTTAGTAGTTAGTAGTGAGTAGTTAGTAGTGAGTAGTTAGTAGTTAGTAGTTAGTAGTTAGTAGATAGTAGATAGTAGTTAGTGGATAGTAGATAGTAGATAGTAGTTAGTAGTTAGTAGTTAGTAGATAGTAGTTAGTAGTTAGTAGATAGTTGATAGTAGTTAGTAGTTACTAGTTAGTAGTTAGGAGTTAGCAGTTAGCAGTTAGCAGTTTGTAGTTAGCAGTTAGTAGTAGTAGTAGTAGTAGTAGTAGTGGTAGTAGTAGTAGTAGTAGTACTAGTAGTAGTCGTCGTCGTCGTGGTGGTGGTGGTGGTAATAGAACGGTAGCACCGTCACTTGCGC
>CAJNJA010072142.1:10884-21489 GCA_905231915.1 Symbiodinium necroappetens | reverse complement strand
GAGGAGGAGGAGGAGGAGGGAGACGACCAGGATGGCGATGATTGGGATGATGAGGGCTGTCCATGGTGGCAGCGATAACGGTGTTGATGATGCATGCCATTCTTCCACACACACACACACACACANNCACACACACACACGCACGCACACGGACACCGAGAGAGAGTGAACGGATGGATGGGTAAATGGGTACATCGCTAGATAGATAACTTGTATAGGTTTTCCTACTGGACGCATACAAACATATATGTGTGTACATATATATATATATATAGATATACATATATATATGTATATATATATACATATATATAGTGTATGTATACATGGATAGTTAGATATTGTATATATATATGTGTATATATGTACATATGTATGTATATATATGTATATATATATGTGTGTATATATATATGTACATATATATGTATGTGTATATATATATATATATGTGTTCTATGTATATGTATATATATATGTATAGATATGTATATCTATTATACATATATATATACATATGTATATATAAATATGTATATGTATATGTATATGTATATGTATATGTATATGTATGTGTGTATATATATATATATGTATGTATGTATGTATGTGTATATTATATATATATGGATATATGTGTATATATATGATGTATACATATATTTGTATATATATGTATGTGTTTATATATATATATACTAATACATACATACATACATTCCTTCATACATACATACATACATACATACATACATTCCTTCATACATACATACATACATACATACATACATACATACATACATATGGCGCCATGCGCACTTTCCAACACGACCACCGTTCTCCGAGGGCACGGCCATAACCCGACGGAGCGCCGCGAAAAATTAAGCTCTGCCCGAAAATTCTCAAAATCTGCGAGCCAGTAGGAGTGCGTGGCAGTCATGCAGGCTTGGCAGGGGCAGCTTTGGAGTTCAGTCAGAATCTGTTTAGAAGTGTAGTCTCTGTGATGGGGTTGAAAGTTGCCAATGGGTTTTGGCCGCAGAGGCCGCAAGGCCTAAGGCGTAAGCAACTGGCGAGTTCAGATTATCTCATCACCAGGTGTGGTGGGGTCACTGGGTAATTTTTTCCGAAGCCTGGATGCCATGACAGTGCAGCGAAACCCACAAAACAAATGCCACCGCTCGGAACCGTAATGGCTTTCTTCGACTCATGCACGCATCTGAGTCAAATCGCCGACAAGGATTCTGGCCTTACAGATCTCCGCTTCAGCACGTGCCAAGCTATGATCCAATCATGCTCCAATTTTACACGGCTGGGCTGTCTCCACTGCACTTAGTCTCGCTTCTGCTGTTGTTCTCCACTCCTGCTCAAAGCCTGGCGATTGGACTGACTAACGAGGAACAGATGGAAGACTGTCGAACTTTAGAATGACCACTACTTCTAACTTGCACATTCATGCTCCGTGAGTCAAGGTGCAGGGTAGGTGTTGTTTTCCGTCCTTCCTCGCGACTGCAGTGCCAGCTTTGGGGCTTCGGAAGTGTGGAGCTGGCTGCTTGGGTCAATGCATCGAAAGCCAAACCCACTGCTTAAGCCCGCTGTCGGAACAGTAGATTCGAACGCAAGTTTCGCCCAGAATGCACTTTTTCGGCATTCCCGATCACTACAATGCGTAAGGCGACTGGGATGAATGCTTTAGGGGCCGGGGCTTAGCGTCGAGGCCTAGGCTGTACGAAAGCATTGGGTGCAGCTATGATCCCTGAGGATCTAAAGGCTCGCCCTTGCACGCGGAGAACACAGTTGGTTTTGCTACACGAAGAAAGAGCAGCTGGTGTCTTGAAACAGAAACGGTTCCAGCGCATACATGCAAGTGTTATGCCATTGCTGCACGTACATGACATGACTGCAAGTCCTGACCGGCAGGGGGCGTCTAGAATTTTAATGAACACCCCTTCCCTCCCCCCCTCCCTCCTCTCTTCCTCCTCTCTCCCTCTTCTCTCCCTCCTCTCCCCCTCCTCTCTCTTTCTCCCTCTCTGCCTCTCTCCCTCCCTTCGCGTCCCCCTCCGCTTGCCCCTCCCTGAATCATTCCTTTACATAAATACATATATATATATATATATACATGTACATACATATATGCATGCATGGACACATACCTGCATGTGTGTACATATCGTCGTGAAGCCGATAGAACGAGTCTTTTGAGCAAATCGTCATGTGTTTCATAAGCTCCCCACACTCTAACCAATCCCTTCGAGGCACAGGTCATCCAACAACTCGAGCAAGCATCCTCTTCGAGGGAGCTCACCAAAGAGCAGAGTAGAAAGACAATCCGAAGCCAGAGCTCTCAATTGCCATGAATTGAAGCGAAGTTGGCGGTGTGTTGACCCTGTGATCAAGCCGCACCTGCAGAAAACAGTTGGTAGGCATAGGCGAAGTTTCGGTTCCTGGCTAACTCGCATTTCAGAAGGACCTTTAGTTTGCAAGCTGCAGTGTTTGATAAAATCAGGATTTACGGCTTGGAGTTTGGCATCGAATCGAGACCCCAAACCCTAAAACCCGGAGCCTAAAGCTTCCACTTGGGAATCAAGGTGATCTGTCTCGCCGGCTGCTTCAGAGTTCGACTTTCTCCTCCTGGACAACGGATAACCTACTGTGGTACATCCGGTCAGGCTACTGCCTGCTTCAGGAGTTTACGGACTTGGCTTGCCACAACCCACCAGTGTGGACCGTTGCAGAGTACATACTGTCGACCTTGCTCGCGTCGCTACTAGTATTGCATGCAACTCTAGTCGCTTATCGAGGGTCCTGAGCTTAAAATGGCTGTCTGCTCATGGGTTGGATCCGGCACAGCCGCTTGCTTGAGGCATGTGATGCTCTTTACATCTGAACTTAACATAAGTCTGCCGGGAGACGGATGCAAGCAGGCACGGAGCTCAGCAGCTTGTGTTGGAAACCATCTTACATGTCGCACCCGGCGAAGCGGACTCTAAACAAAGATATTGTTCTCGCGATAAGAAATAGCACTAGGTCAATAGATGTTCGATGTTCGGATTGGGAGAATGTAACATGCAAAGGCTGCAGCAATCTTTGTATGGAGATGGATCATGATGCACGAAGAGCGACACCTTCGGAATTGTGATAGCCTCCACATCAACAGCTTCGACAAGCATGGAACTCCTCGGCGACGCCCTGGCTGGACAGCTGCATGATCATGTTGATCCGCCTGTTCAGCCATTTAAGCTGCCTCGGCAAACAGGGCCAACAGGTGGCGCCTAAGGCAAGTGCATGCATGCATGTATGTATATATCTCGCCAGCTAGCTATCTGGCTAGCTACATATGTACGCATGTATGTACGTATGCATGTCAGTATGTAGGTATGTATACATGTATGAGCCTATGTATGTATGTATGTATGTATGTATGTATGTATGTAAGTATGTACGTACGGATTTTCATGTATGTGCGTATGAACAAATGTACGTGTGTATACATGCATGATTGGTATGTCTATGTGTGAATGCTTGCATGCCTGTATATGTATGTATGTACGCATGCATGCAGGCATGTAAAAGCGTAACTATGTAACTATGTAAGTAGGTAAGGAGGTGGGAAGGTAGGTAGGTAGGTAGGTAGGTAGGTGTATATGCCTGCATGCACGGATGCGTGGATGCATGCATGTTGTGTGTATGCATGTACGTATGAATGCATGCATGGATGCATGCATGGATGCATGCATGGATGCATGCATGGATGCAATGGATGCATACATGTTTGTACGTACGCAGGCATGTCTGTATGTACGCAAGTGCGCATGCACAAGTGCATGTATGCATGCATGCATGTTCTATGTATGCATGTATGCATGCATACATTCACGGATGCTTGGACGCACGGATGCATGCATGTATGCATGCAGGTAGGTATGTGTATGGGTATGTAAGCATCTGGGTATGTAGGTATGTACGCATGCATGCATGCATGCATTCGAGCAAACATCAGTAAGTTCATCGACATGCATACCTCGTTCGTTCGTTCGTTCATTCATTCTCTCACTCACTCACTCACTCGCTCGCCCACACGATCCATCATTCATTAACTCGTTCATTCATACGGCAAGACCGTCCGATAACCGGTCCGAGGTATTTTCCCGGTTCTCAGAAGGAAACACCCCGCCTACACCCAAATTTCGAGCCCTGATCCGGTTTTAGACAAGCTGCTCCCTGGTGAATTTGCCCTGGGATTTCATCCCCTCCAGCCTCAAACTGCAAGCAAGGCTTCAAGGCATAAAGAACTCCTGGCGTTGTAACTGCCGGGTGAGGGCGTATCGGTATTGTCCGCGCCTTGATTCTTGCGGACTACAGCTTCGTTCGTAGGAGGTATTTCGGCAGAAAGGCGTGTAGCACAAACGGTTGCCGAGCGGCAATAAAGTCAGTAGCCGCAGCAATGCTACCAGTCGTCCTCGACATCGTCGTCGCAACCAACGTCGTCGTCGTCATTGTCGGGACAGTAGCAGTCGTAGTCCAGATAGTTCTAGCCGGTGGTGGCAGCGCTACCAGCGGAGTGTCGTAGTAGGCGTCGTCATGGGTAGTGGTAGTAGTAGTAGTAGTAGTAGTAGTGGTAGTGGTAGTCGTGGTGGTAGTAGTAGTAGTAGTAGTAGCAGTAGTAGTAGTAGTAGAAGAAGTAGTAGAAGAAGAAGTAGTAGTAGTAGTAGCAGCAGGAGTAGGAGCAGCAGCAGTAGTAGTAGTAGTAGCAGCAGGACGACGACGACGACGACTACGACGACGACTACTAGACTACTACGACTTCTGCGACTACCACGACTGCTACGACTACTACGACGGCAACCACTACTACGACTACTGCTAGTACGAGTACGACGCGACAACCAACAACCAACACTGCGACTACTGCTAGCGCGAGTACGACGACGACATCCAACAACCACTACTGCGACTACTGCTAGTACGAGTACGACTGCTACTACTGCAGCTGCTACTACAACAACAACAACTACTACTACTACTACTACTGCTGCTGAAACTGCACTACTCCTGCTACTCCTACTACTCCTGCTGCTGCTCTTCCTCCTCCTCGTCGTCCTCCTCCTCCCACCACCACCGCCGCCACCACCACCACCACCACCACCACCACCACCACCACCCCCACCGCCACCCCCACCGCCACCGCCACCGCCACCGCCACCGCCACCGCCACCGCCACCGCCACCGCCACCGCCCCCGCCGCCGCCGCCGCCCACCACCACCACCACCACCCACCACCACCACCACCACCACCACCACCCACCACCACCCACCACCAACCACCANNGTATTAGTAGTATTAGTATTAGTAGTAGCAGCAGTAGTAAGAGTAGCTGAAGCAGTAGCAGTGGTAGTTAGTAGAAGCAGTCGTCGTCGTCGTCGTCCTTGTCGTGAGTTTTTGCAGAAGCAGCAGCTGCAGCAGCACAGCAGCAGACGTCGCAGCAGCAGTCGTCACCATAGGGTGGACAAGGTCGTGGCGCGTGTACCTATGTGATTCTGCTGTGGGTGGCCGGCCTTTTCTGCTCAGCCTGAAGGCTTACCCGGCTCTTCCCGGTGTGCTTGTCCAGGTAAGCCAGGTCCTTCGAGCGAAGACCAATGATTGTCGGCAACGATCCACTCGCCAAAACAGCTGGAGTAAGCTGCGCGGAGTCGTGTGCGGGCTGCGAACCGGAGAGGCACCCGTGCCCAGGATGTCGGTCCTTGTCTTCACAGTGCTCGTGTGTCCGGACGATGCACTTTGGCACCAGGCGTTCATGGATGAAAGCCTCCAGGACATCAGCTTCCCAGTCCCGCTTGTACCTGGAACATGTCAGCTTCGAGGGTGCAAGGATTAGCTCTCGCCAATGTTCCACAGGGCATGACGAGGAATCGTTCTTGCGACTGCAAACTGCAAATCCTTTTCCGTCTTCCTCTAACCACAGACGCCACGCTTTCCCTGAACACGGAGATCTCTCACTGTTAGCCGAAAATTTCCGCAACCCCTGTAAAACTCTTAAGCGAACCCAACACCACGGAACGAATGTCAAAAGTTCAGTAAGGCAGCTGAGGGACCTGAACCATTTCGACTGCTGCCTCTGTCAGCTCAATCAGTTTTACTACCATTACAATGCCTTAAGGAGCTATGGAGATTTGCGATGTCATACCATGCATCATGAATGTATGCAACACGTATGCATGATATTGGTGCTTCGAGAAATCTTGCATGCACATACACGTACATGTAACGCACACAAGCATCCACTTTGGCCCCACACTCTCAGAAGCTGAAGATCGCAAGGCCTGGCCTCGAATCTAAAGTCTGACTCGTCCAATCTCACTCATTCCGTCCAAAGACTCGAATTGAATGCAAGCCAAGCCGTTCTTGGCTTAGCCTCTTGCCACACACACTCAAAGCAATACGGCAATACGGCAACGCAGGACTTCAGAATTTTATACAGAGAAGGTCTCCATACACTGTGTCACAGGCAAGCAGAGTACTGCAGGTTACTGGAGGTTGCCAGCTCAACACAGCATTCGATGAGACCAGTCTGTTCAAGTCTGTTCCGGATGCCGTGCTAACATGTGATTTCCAACATACTTCAGTTGCACAGCCCATTGGCTACGTTCAAGACATGGCACGAACTTTGTGACAGCAATGCCCCGTCATGTGCATCCCATGGCAACCTCAAGAAGCTCCTGTGACTCGACCAAGGCATCATTCGGGCAGACAACATCTGTCTTACAACCCTCATAGATGGCCCTGAGCATGGAGCAGCTGCTTGAGTTCACATGGTGCAGAACGCATGGCAGGTCGTGAACAGGTGCCTGCAATGCTTGCACTGTGGCATGCCGTCATGTGAAAGTTCCATCACCTGGCTTTTACGGATGGCTTTGCCTCCTGATGTTGGCTAAGTTGTCGGTCCTCCTTGATGTGAGGCCTGAGGATGTGTCGCTTGAGAGCGGCCCGTTTCGCAAGAGCCTGTCCACATTCCTGTGCATATATACATGTAGATGTCATGAAACTGTAAGCAGGCCCACACGGCTTGGCATGCGTGCAGGGACCTGTATGGCCATGCCAATGCGATCGTGTGGTACATGTTGGTACGCCCATGTACTTATATAAGAGATAACTATATTTATGCATGCATTCCTGTCAAGTTTCCTTGAAACGCCATGACCTTGCGTCAGGTGCTTCAGCGAACCTATGCCTCTTGAACCCATCAAGTCCGCACAAAACGCACCTGCTGCCTCCGCGGGTCTCTCACAGATACACACACACATCACACTGTGTACCAAACCATCCATCCTCGGCCAGGCCTGTCAAAGTACTTGATGGTCGGGATGTGCCCTGTTTTCTTGTCGCAGACCGGATCGATCTCGTGCTTCTTGCACACTGAAGGCACCGAGCCCGGAGAACTCAGCCTGAAGATTCTGGGCGGGCCGCCCGGTCAGCCGCGCAGGAAACTCCCCCAGTAGACGCACTCTGCATCTGGTCGCAACTGGAACCCAACCGAATCTGAACACCCTGGTCCGAAACCCTACACTCAAAAGAGTGCGCCAACAAAGAATGATGTCTCTATGATGCTTGCAACACCGTACCCCACTGCATTAACATGAGTTGACTGTAGTGCTGTACGACTACTTTGCGACTTTTCATCTTGCATCCTTTTCCCGAAACAGCTGTGACTGCTGCACGCCTGGCAACCCGCCCAAGTCGTAGGCTGGTTGACCACAATCGATATGTGCCACCAAGACCTGTGATGATTTCAAGGCTGCGGCAAGCAGAACATGCTGCGTTGTGCGGCAAGGCGGCAGGTTGCAAAGGCAGAAGTGATTTCCATGTCGCGGGCGACCAGCAGAAAGCATCAGCCCACTTGCCTTATCGGACCCCTGCCAGTCAGCCATCAGCTCGGTCCAGGTCGCCTTAGATGTAAGGCCCGTGATTTCAAAGCGGCTTCTTCATGAGATTAACTTCGAGGGCCTCGAGTGCGGAATTCGAAGTGATCGGACGGACTCAGCTGGCACTACGACTTTCCATCGCAAAACGGATGTTAGCTGCAGTGAATGGCCAAGTTGCAGCGGATGGCTCTACCTCGATACCTGCTGGCCCATCTTGGCACTGTGCGCCCAACCCGTCTCATGCAGCAGAGTAACGTTCAGCTTGTTTTTACACCAGGGACAGAAGTCTGAGCAAAAAAGCACCAGCGCATTCTTTCCAGCCGCCGCGATCGCGTCATCGAAGTTCTCGTTCCTAGGGCAGCAGGTCGCTTTCTCGCTCGGGCCTTTCGGTTGGTCCAGAGGCCAATTGCCATACTGAGCCCTGTCTTGAGCAAAGCGCAGAACGGCGCCTTGAGCCGGATAGACCTTGACCTCCCTCCGTTTACAACGTGCAAGCAGCACTTTCATTCTTGGTTATGTGAAAGCCCAAACCCGCAAGTGCCCTCTCTCTTCCCGACGGGGAACTGCAGTTCCAAAGCTTGGCCAATCCTCGGAGATGCAAAGGTGCTGGAATTTGGACGAGGTCATTTCCAGCTTCAGGGGCTGGCCTAGGCGTCCCAAAAAACATCGTTGACTCTGAGAGAGCTGGCGCCTCTACCGCAGTCTCTGCGAGTTCCGGCAATTATCAGCTTTTCCGGGTACAATACCTGCACGAATGAAGAGCGAAGCTGCCTTGTTGAGGTGAGATGAATGGCAGGTGACCAGCCACGGGATTCCCGTCAGCATCAGAGGTTGCACGTCTCGCCGGCGGTTCGAACCGCAACACACTTGTTCAGAAGCTCTTTCTGCTCAAACTCAGCAACACGCTACCAGCCTTGCAAAGCCGAAGGACGCCAGAATCCAGGGCATGAACTCCAGGAGTTTGATGCGCCCCATTGCTGTGGCCAAGGTATGCTCGAGGACTATGGACTCCAACCGCTTGAAATTTGGAACGGGCAGCTCCGGGTAAGCGCTGGCACTGTTCGGCACATGCTTCTCCACATCAAACTCACAATCCGCATTAACACCAACACGGCTTGACAGCTGAAATATCATCATGCAAAACGTGACCGGTCTCGTTGAAGCTTCTTCTAGGACTTTGCAGCCAAGCATGTCCAAGCCAGCAACGGTTGAGCCGAAAGCCTTTCCCTCTCTGGCGCGCCTTTCACAAGCAATGCACTCAAGCAAGGACACCGAGGACACTGTGGCAGCTTGTCTCCACTACATAAAATACTATGTGACCATGCACTACAGAGTGCGCAGCAGACAGGCATGCAGGTGAGTCAATTTTGATTTTTTCCGCAACC
The DNA here is from genome assembly GCA_905231915.1 of Symbiodinium necroappetens. Taxonomy (NCBI): domain Eukaryota; class Dinophyceae; order Suessiales; family Symbiodiniaceae; genus Symbiodinium; species Symbiodinium necroappetens. The sequence goes on along the minus strand of CAJNJA010072142.1, from coordinate 12,187 downwards.
AACCAGTACCAAAGCCACCCATGCCTTTCTTTGGGCTGTGTGGTGCCCAGCAGGTTCACAGTGATCTGACCCGATGTAACAGAAGCTGAACTTACGAGTTGGGGCAAGGTGTAGGGGCCTGCATTTTACGCTCTGAGCATGTAGCTTGAGTGACGTCCCTATTCTGCAAAGGCTGCTGCTGTCAATAGCTGCTCTCAGAATAGTTTTCCCGCCGTGGAGCCTCGCACTACGCATCGCGCTCACAGCTGGCGTCGGGGTTTTCCTGTCAAGCAGGTATGATAGAGCAGAACAGCAAGGAGAAGAGAACGACAAGAAGATCAATACTGAAAGAGACCGAACTGATCAACACTGGAGTCAATCGGCCTGGAATTGACGCAGTAGCGGGTGCTCGTGCTCCGAATGCCGGCAGAGTCTACTGTAAAGCCTCGGGTACCGGCTCTGTCGCTACCGTTGCAGAAACTGCCAACAAGTTCAAAACGAACAGGCATTCGTGAATGCGGACATCCCAGGAGCTGGTAGGTCTGGAAAGCTAGCCAGAAGAGGAACAGAAGATTGAAGCCGCTGAATCCTCGGCATTTACTGACTGTATCGGTTGTCTGGGGATCTCCCAACATTTCTCGGCAGGATGCAACAACTTACACACGTGGAACTAGCCTCTTCGAAGAGATAGCCAAAGAACAAATTTTAGAGCCGCCGCGGACATGCGCTAGGAAAAAGAAAACGATTTTGAATGATCGCAGGCAAGGTCCGTCGGTGCAGTGTGTCTGCAGGGTTTTTTTGGGAAAGCAGGCGACGTGGATCGAATCCTCACGTTCAACCGCAGAAGCTTTGAAGTGCTAGTCGGTGCTCAGGAGATGAAGGATTGAGGTAAACGTGGTGATGGAGCAATGAGAGGAGATAATTTTACCAGCACAAGTGAGGACGAAAAAAGGTGGACAAAGGTCGCGGAGCAATGACATCACTGATCGGAAAACGGGGGGAATGAGCGAGCTCAGGCACCCCGCATCGCACATTTCAGGCAGCAGACAAGAGCGAGGAGCGCCGCAGGGGAACACAAATCGAAGGACTAGCCAGAGCTCAGTAAGTAGATGGGTAGGTGCCGAACGAGCAGAACAGGACGTGAGAGTAAGAGCTGGAAACAAAAAGGATGAAAAATGATGAAAACGGGGATAATCAAGCAATACAGATCCGCTTCGAATGACAAAGCAGAGCCGTCGCACTGAGGGAGCAAAGGCAACCTAAGGTAGAGGTAGTAGTAGTAGCAGTAGTAGTAGTAGTAGGAGTAGCAGCAGTAGCAGTAGCA
>CAJNJA010072142.1:0-10814 GCA_905231915.1 Symbiodinium necroappetens | reverse complement strand
GCAGTAGCAGTAGCAGTAGCAGCTTTGTCAGCTTTGTGCACAGCGGTCGAGCGTCGCCGCCTGGTGGCGGTTGGTAAGAGCGGGCGAGTGCCCGGCACCTTTAAGGCGCGCAGATTACTGCCTCGAAAACACAGCATTGCTAGGACGAATCACCGCCCCCATAGGGGCCTGGATGTGATTCTCCATACGATCAAAATGCAGAGCAAAGCTCGTAAAAGAGCATATAGCAGCCTTTGGCATGAGTACTCGGAAAGTGCCGGGAGGAGCTGGCTGATCGATTGTCGTCACAACTCCAAATCGTCTCTGCCTGCAGAAGACAGGAAGTGTAGTGTCCCGTACTAGGATGCAAGCCATGGTGAGTTATGGTGGCTTTGAGTTGATAGAATCGAACATCGATCCCGAGGTCGCCTGCTCCAAAGATCGGCACTGCGAGTCGTAGCTCAGGCTCTATGTCGTCCTCGCGCTTCGTGATACGCCCGCGCATTTGTGCAAATCGATCAAGCTGTAGCACTAGGATAGGAGGTGGAACATGCAGAGCATGCAAGCATTCCTGTGCTCCTGACCAGTAGTCAATCAGCGATTGCACCTTGATACATGGACGAAGCCCTGGTGGTACAGCCGGCAATCGAAGGATTATCGGTTGAGCACAGGACCCCTGATCGCGGATTGTCATGACCCCATCATCGAGTACACGCCGAGCTTGCCACGTCCCCTCCAACATGCCAAATCTGTGTTTACGCACAAGATATGAAAAGAATTCTGTAACGTCGTGTTGCCTGTGGCTCTCGGCCCAACCAGCAATAGTCATACGCCACAGCATATCCTGCAGGAGGTTTTTAGGGTGTTGGGGGTCGTGACAGAGTAGAGCACGAAAGAATGGTGTTCCTTGCCCCAAATGCTCCAGGAAGTTCGGGTTCCCCTCGAGCAACCATAGAATCACCTGCACAACTGTGTTCATGTAGCACGCGTTACCACGGTTGACGAGAATGAGCCTCAGCGTCCTCGCAGCATATCCTTGAGCTTCGCCACGGCCGGGCTCGGCTTGAGGGATTCCCTCTTGCAAGCGAAGCCCCCCAGTTGCAGCCCCGTGCTGCCCTGCAGAGCCAACAGTGCTCCCCAGGCCTCCAAAGCTGCTGGTGTTCGCACAGAGAGGTCCATCTGGAATGTTGCGGGGAGTCGCTGGTCTCCGGCAGCTTCCTCGTGCAGTGGAACCGGTGCACGACATCCTGACCGAGGGGCTGGCAGAGCTTTTGAATGTGCACAGCCACTTCCTTGTCCGTCAAGGGGGGACGACTGGTGTCCTCCTCCAGGGCCTTTAGCTGCACGTTCCATCGCTGATACTTCCACCCCACCGTGGGGTCCCTCCATCCAAGCTCCTTGGCCCTTGTAGCCTTTGCCTGGTCCTGGCACACTGATTGTAGGCGATTGCCCAATTCTGTGAACAGAGCCAGGGCCATCACTGCTTTTAGAGGCTGCTGCCCTGGGGTCCACTGGGGGTTGGCTTCCTGCTTGACCTTGAACTCCTTTGCAGTCTTGTACAGAAATCCCAGCATCGTGTGTTCCCCCGGCCGAAAGAACAGTACCAGACTGTGATCCTGCTTCAGCAGCTTGATCTCCTCCTCTTGTTTCACCACTTGCCTTGCTAAAGTAAGCAGTAAGTCTGGTTGTTGTGGTTCCTGTCTGAAGCTTCCTGCTGGTGGTCTGCGGCGTTTGTTGGGTTGCTGTAGAAGATGCAAGGTCCCCGGGTTCCCCGTGTGCAACGGGCCGAAGAACTCGTCCATGTCCGCCTCTCCCGTCCTGTTGTAGACAGAGAATAGCACACTGCCATATGACCGTACACTTGTGAATGTGCTCCCTCCAGTCCTTGCACCGAACATGACAGAAATGGCACGTGGGGCAGGCTGTAGCTGTACGTTGTATGAGGGAGGCGGCTTTGCTACCCAGTTGCTGTATCACTTCCGGGTGTGTGTACTGGTAGTGTCTCTTCATAGTGCGATGAGATGCCACCCACTGTCCACATTGAGCACATGTTTGCTGGAGCCTGGCAGTGATATCCTTACACTTGATGAAGGAGTTCAGACCCTTGCAGGCTGCACGAACAACCGTTTCTTGCTGGCATATCGGCTGAGCTGGTGGTGGTTGTTGTGGTTGAGGCTCAGCTACAGATGCCTGAGGGCTGTTCTCTTGTGGCGCCGACTCCATTGAGTGGATGTCCCGTGAAGGAAGATATTTGGTACAGCGATTTTGGGTGATGTGCTGTGCCAGGGTCTGCCACCGACTGAAATTCTTGTTGCAAAATCTGCATGTAGGCAGACCATTAAGTGCATGTTCTACGCGGCTGAAGACCACAGGCTCGGTGTCGACATGTTGATGTGTTCTGCGAGCATGCACTTTAAGGGCTGCTTGCGTGGGAAAAAGACTCTCACAGAAGGGGCAGGCCCACTCATGGCGCTCATCCAGGTCAGAGTCCGGCTCCGGGATGTTCTGGTCCAGCCTGCGTTGTAGGTGCTCTTGCCAGTAGGAATTGTACATCCAGTCGCTCGAGTTGATTTGTGCCTGGGTCGTGCGGATGAGCTCGTTCCGAAGATCGTCCTGCACTTTGGGAATACTGAATCTTTGCATGACTGATTCGTGTGTGTCACCCGTGAGGAAGGCCTGGTTGGAGATGATGGCCCGGGTGTGCTTCATAACGGCCTTTTGGAGTTCCCCAACCTGTGCTCCTGACAATCCACAATGCGCCACTCCATAGGTCATAGTGGAGTAGACACAGCTTCTCCAAATATTCAACTTGTACGGGATGCGGAGCCTGTGTGAGTGCAGTACAGAGGCCAGTGCCCATCGTCGGTTATGAGCCTTAGTAAGCCGGTGCTTCAGAGACTGCTGCTCAAATCCGTCGTAGGAGATAATCATCCCTAAGTACTCCGTGTGGTCCACCAGAGGGAGCCATCGTTCTGGGTCACGAGGGCAAAGCAGTAGCCTGCGAGCAGTGGTGGTTTTCCGAATGTATTCCTTTTTAATGCGGTGCTTCAAGGTGCCGACCATTTTCAGGATGGCTTTGGTCTTCTCCATGTTGATCCGTAGACTTAGTTGCCTGAAGCATGAAAGACAATTCGGACTTCGTCCATGGCCTGCTCGAAGCCTGTGAAGGAATCAAAGCGAAAACGTAGATGTGAATCATCGGCGTACAGGCAGAGGTGTTGTCTCGTCCAGCCTGGCTGTGTCTTGGCTTCGATGCTGGCGCAAAGCAGTGATGTGAATGCTGCCCAAAGAATGGGCGAGGCCGTACAGCCTTGCCGAAGGCCTCGTCTAGGGTTGATGGCTCCTTGAAGGTTCCTGTGTCGAAAGACATAGCGGACCTGGGTTAGCCATAGAAGAAGTACTTCTTGGACAGCTATGTTGACTTCGGCAAAGTCCAAGGCCTGCTTGACGTGGGCCCATTCGACCATGTCGAATGCTGCCGAGAGGTCCAAGCTGATTTGTACTCCTCCACTGCACTTGACCCTCTGTTGCCCCTCGTGTTTTTGGTGGAGATTAACCCGAGCCTGGGCGCAGCGGTCCCGCACATCTTTGCAATGAGCAAACACCTGGCAAAGTGCAGTACTCGTAGCCCGGTTTTGTACATAAGCACATTGGGGAAATCGAGTAATGAGAGTCTGGATTGCAGATTTCGCCTGCAGTATAATGGTGCTCATCAGGCACTTGCCGAGGGGGTCCTGGACCCCGATAGGGCGCCAGTCAAGAGGGCTGTCCGACCGGCCGTGTGCCTTTGGGAGCAGTGCAACATCCGCGTCTGCCCATCGTTGTAGCACGAGTGGTCGTCCGTCCTGCCATGCATTGAAGGTGTGAACGACTGGGTCTGAAATGATGTCAGCACAGGCCTTCCAGACGACTGCCGGAGCTGTTCCCTTGGGTACCGCCTTGCGAGGATTCAAATGACTGAGATACCATTGAAGGTCAACGGAGTTCAGCTTAAAACCTGCATGCTCCGGGAACTCGAACTTGATCTGAGCCTGTGTGTCGTCCGTGGCATACCTCTCTCCGTATGCCTCCAGGATCCATTCCAGTTCCTCCTCGGGTGAAATCATGTGCCCGTTCCGATGTAGCTGCAGTCTTTTCCGTGGGGCCTTGGGAGCCAGCAATTTGACGGTCTTCCATAATTCGTGCGCATTGCCCTTGTCCGCAGCTTGCTGTGCCTGACAAAGAAGGTCTGTCTTCCGTTGTTTCGATCTTTGTTTGGCTCTGGCTTTGTAGATGCGGTGTGCACTGGAGAATTCAGCCCACTGCCTCCATGCAGTGAAGATGCCCGCCAGGCTGTAGCGGTGTGCTCGCATGCTCCTGAATAAACTCCACAAACGTCTGGCATCATTCGCTAGTGCCTCTGCCTCGGTGAGTGCGTGATTGGCCAGTCGCTTGTGGGGGTAGTGCTTGGAGGCCACCTGCAGCAGAAGCTCGTTATAGCTATCAATGGGTCCTGCTAGGTGGGCCATCACCTCTTGTCGTAGTGAGGCCAGAGCAGGGGTGATAGTTGGAGATCTGAGATCGGCTATAAGCTTCTCCCTGTCAATCTGCACCGTCGGTTGAGCGGATATTTTGGCTCCGTGGTTCCACTTGGGCCTGGGAACTGGCACGTCTGCCAGGACTGGGAAGTGTCTCGGTCCCCCTCGCCATCCTGCTACAGGAAAATCTGCAACAACACTGGCTTGTCTGGATAGGGCCGTGACGTGCTGAGCTCGGATCATGATGAAGTCGATCTGGGCCCTGAAGGTAGCAGTGTGATCCCCGAGGCTAAAAGTGGCTACTTGACCACGTGTGGGCCTGTGCCATGTGTTCAGGGCCGTGATGTGGAGGGTCTGCCACACGTGTTGGTGATCCTGACAATCTGCATAATGGAGAGGACTGTATGGTACTGTGATTGTGCCACATACTTGCTTATGTTGCTCGCACGGGCAATTGAAGTCGCCTCCGAGGATGAGGGCGTTGCGCTGAGGCAGATGTGCGATGCACTTCTGTAGTTTGACCAGCAGTTTTTGCCTGCGTTCAGGGGTGCCCTCTCTGGCGTTGATAGCATATTGATACCAGTTAATGATATCCACACGTGTGCTGCCGTGTGGGACTCTGACATGAAGGAGACGCCCGCCGTGATGGGCTCGAAATTGAATTTGGTCTGCCTTGGCCAATCTGGTGGAAATAACTGTGAGCAAGCCTCCGACCTTGTCGTGAGTGCCAGTGCCTGGTGAGTGGATGAAGTGGAAGTCCGGCGTAGACCACGTACCCTCAAGAGTCCATTTGGACTCTTGTATCAAGAGGACATCGAGTTGAAAGTCTTTGGCGTATGTCTCCAATTCTCGATATACGTCCGCTGTAAGGCCCCCGCAGTTCCACGACATGGCTCGCCAGTGTGGAACATGTGCCTGTGGTGTCGACCTGAGAGGTCGAAGGTACTGTGGTCGTAGCTGAACACCCCGGAACCATGCCTGAGGTCGCCATTGTCCCTTGTAGAACGCTCCTCCTTGCTGGCAAGCTCTGGTATGTGCTCTGCGATACGATCGTTTAGTGCATCTGCTTGGTGTTTTAAAGGTAGGCACGCTGGCCTGCCGCGTCCCAGCTGGCTTCGCCACGAGAGTGGCTTCAGTGGATCCAGTGGGGAGATCCAGCCCTGGATTCAACAGTTGGAATGAGAGTGAAAAGAAAAAGCACGAAAATCAAGTGACAGACGTGCCTTCCAGGGATGCGGCCGGACTTGGGACCGACCCGGCTGGTTGTAGAAAAGAAGCAGCCTGCCATCGAACAAAGTGTTCGGTTGATGCTGCAAGGAATGTGTGCTGGGATCTGGGCGAGCCGTAGAAGCCCAAGTCGCAGTAGCTGAAGGCACCTGACACATTGATGTCGAAGAACTTGCCTAGCTTCTATAAGAAGTGCAAGTAGTAGCCGACTTGAGGGTCCCGCCGCCATTGGCAGAGTGGAGGTGGTACTGTACCTGGCCAGCATAGAGCTCTGCAATGATGAGTGTACGGTGCAAGTCTCTGTGGTGGTGCAGTCAGACATGTAGGGCATTTTCCGCGATGGCCAGTCACCAGTCTGCACTGACCTGATGTCAGGTCTGTTACATAGAGCCAAAACTATGCCCGAAAGCACCACCCAGAGCTCTAGCCCTGGCAGGGAGTAAAAAGCACTCAGATTATCAGGTGTGTGAGTCCCGTGTTCGCCTGGGCAGAGGGAAGTTGGGTGGCGGTTTGTAAATGCCACAACCAGCAAACTGCAACTGTAAAGGATCAAGTAAGGGTCGTACTTCCGAGAGACTTTGGGCTTGGCCTTGGGAGCGCTAAATGAGCTGCTGGCGGTTGTGCTCGTCTCGGCCATCATGCTGTCCGCCGCAGCATTGGTTTCCTCGCCCATCTCGATCTCCACCGGGTGCGACATCAGCTCCTCAATCTCACCCCTTCGTTCCAGCCATTCCGCTGAGGCCCTCCTAGCTCTGGTGCGACCATCCTCCGGTCGCTCTTCTGCCACACCCTCGGTCCTCCAGCTCGCTCAGCTGTTCATCCGAGCAGTACAGCACGTCGGTGTGGAGGAACTCATTCGGTGTCATAGGGCGCAGGGTGGCTGTGATGCCCACGCAGTCAGTGATCCTGCCCTGGATCCTAGTAAGGAAAGCCCCCTGGTGGTTGATGTTGGGCTTCAAGGCATCCACCAAAGCCTGAGAGAGGCGAAGTGAGAAGAGGTTCTGGGGCGGAGGTGGCCCATACGGCGGCTCATGTGGCTCCACTGGTGCCTCGACCGTTTCCTCCGGCCGTCCAGAGCTGCTGCCTGTCGCCATACAGGAAAGATCTAAAGCAGCCTGCTGCTCCAACACCCTGCAAATTTGAGCCAGCTGTAACAGAGATGCTCCACTCTCAGGTGTCTCTGTGTTGCAGAGAGCAGTGCTGGCTACACAACAGGCAGTGGACCCTGCATTGTGATCAACATGCGAAGGGCACTTGGTGAACATTGCAAGCAGAAGCTGTACCAGCCTGAAGAGCACGAAGCACAGAGATATTCTTTGAGTTCTAGGGGTACCACGTCGACGAGACAGCCTGCGCCTGGCACGGGCCACGTAGCGAAACTTCCAGTTCCTGCAAGTTTTGCCAATGTCGGGCATGAACAGTCCTGTTAGTTGCTGCTGCGGGCTCCTAGTCCATGGTTTCAAGGTCAATCTGCTGTCGAGGTCTACCATGGGGCCAGAAGTGCTGGAGCCAGGCCGGGTAATGGAGGCGGCACCAGGACCACAGAGCCAGCTCGTCGGGTGGCTTGCGAAGGCCTCGGGCTGCTTGTAGAGCCCGACCTGGGTGATCCTGTGCTGTCCACGTCCTATCCCAGTGGTAGCTGAAGTCAATGTTATTGATGTATCCTCCCATGGAAACAAGCAGACATTCGCCCAAGAATTCAAGAAAATGTCGACGCTGCTGCGGCTGGCTGAAGAGGTTGCGGGCATATTCTCTGTCCAGGTCCACCGGTATCTTGTTGTGATTGGGGATCCAGGGATCGTCTGAAGGGGCCTCGTAGGGTCCTGAGCGCTCCTTCCCCAGCCATTCACACATCCCAGAATGAAGCAGGGCCACAAAAAAGGCATGAGGGTCTGGAAATTCGTCTTGCGTTCTGGATCACAGACCTGTCCACACCTAAAACATGGCGGCACCGATTCACTATCTCAGTCTTCAATCTCCAGCCGAGATGCTTGTAGCAGTAGCAGTAGCAGTAGCAGTAGCTCTTTCCGAAGAGTGGTGGCCACCAGCTGAAGGGCCGAGTTCCCCGAGAGCTGCCATGATGCACCACATTCGCTTGCGCTCTAGGACCATGGAGAATGTTACGGTTGGCCCTGCCCAGACTGGCGCCAATTTGCGGGTCGGGATAGTTCACCAGCACCCCCTCCACCACACGCCCCCTGTCTGAATGTCCTCCAATGCCCGGTATGCGTCATTCCAGCGGACATGCTGGCGCTGCCGTGGCGCGGAGGAAGTGCGGTGACTGGCTTGAGGAGGAAGAGGAGGAGGAGGAGGAGGAGAAAGAGGAGGAGGAGGAGGAGGAGGAGGAGGAACTGGAACTGGAACGCCAGTCGGCGTTGCAGGTGGTGGAGGCACTTGGGTGAAGCGCCAATGCACAGAAGTTGTAGGAGCATGGATGGCTCGTTGCGGCCGCGAGGCGGGCTAGTAGACCGAAAGATGATGGTTGACCCTCACCATAAGGAGCCAAAGTCATGGTTGAGGCGGGTGCTCCAGAAGAGGCACTGAAGTGAGCTTTGAGCTCACGAGCGACTGTTTGCTCAGGCCTCGCCTGGCGCGAGCGAGCCTTGACACTCCTAAAACCCCACCTACACCCAAAGCCTATGAACCTCCTAACCAACTCCCATCCCACAATGACAGATGCACGCGCACAGCTCAGCGGAATAGTCAACTTTCATGGACCCTTGCGACTGTTCCCAAACAACTGGACACATGTTTTCATCTTCCAGCTTCATGCTGTCAACCACAGCAAGCCTGGAAGCTGCTGTCAACGCACACAGTCATGTGGTCACGGCTTTCAACTGCACGGTCAAATCGCTAGGAGGCTACGGGGTCCGGATTCTCGCCTTCGGGTTCATCATCAGGCCCTACGAGGCCCCATTGGATCATAAGTTCCGTCAAACGGTCTCCTGGCAGTGGCTTTGTGACTACCGGCACGTTGCAAGGCACCTGGAACAAAGGTTATACTTATTGACTCATGGGAAAACCTCGTGCGCAGCCATTGGTATCTAATCTTTAAGTGGCGAGTGCGCCACGAGCCCACCCGCTCTGAGGATATGGATACTGCGGCCTTGTTGTCCACCCTTAGGCTGAGACCTGCCTCTTACCCTGGAAGCACATCGGCTAACAAGGCTTATGTGGAAATTAGCATGAGGACAGCCTCCGAAGCGGCGACTAACTCTGATTCTGCCTTCGAAAGAATTGTGAAAGCTGCCTCGTGCTATTCCTGCATATTGCTACGTCATTGAAAAGAACAACGGCGCAGCCACGGCTTCTCGCCCCCGTCCGCACAAAGCTCGCGTCGCTGTATGCCACCAGATCCCGGACAATCCTTCCGCTGGCCTGGTTCCCTACTCGGGCTGACCACTGGCCATGCCCCAGCCCTTCCCTGGCCGGCGACCCTGACCTGCGCTCTCCCTGGAAGGGCGTGGATCTGTCTCATCCCCCACCTTGGCGAGGTCCACCACAAGCTTTGCGAATTCTCGCTTGGTGTTGTCTGCTTTGGAAGCGTGCCTTTTTCTCGACTAGTTGCCTGGGGTGCTTGGTGGCTTTCCTAAAGCCACTTGTGCTTTTCTGCAGTCTAGCACGTGGAGAAGGCTCACCCCAGTCCAAATCAACGTCCCTTTGGCAGGGAGAACCCCGGCCGCTGAAACAGTGCATGCAGCTTGGAACTCGCTGGCAGTCATGGCGCCCGCCAGGTCCCTCGTCGGCCCCAGGCTTGGAGGAGGCGACGCCTTCCATTTCTCAGCCTTGTAACCAGCTTGCTGCGCCTTCGGTGGGAGGGAGCCCCAGCACTTGGTGAGGGCGCTGGTGATGCCCTGCCCGGTCCAAGTCGCCAACGCAGCTCCGTTCCACGTGTTCCAGCGCTGGCTTTGGTTCACAGCCGCCTGTTCTTCTGCCTGTTTGGACTGCTGCTTCTTCCAGCCTCTTCCACACCACTCGCAGTGTGTTACCCCTGGATCCACGTGTTCCATGTCCAGTTGGAACCACAGGCGTCTACACGCTCTTCTTACTGCGGGTCATGGCGAGAAGCTCAACCGACTAGCCCTCTACAGCTGCACCCGCTGGTGTAACCGCGAATAGCTCGACAGTTTGCTCGGAAACTATGGCTCGCAAGTCCGAGCTGGGATTCGACTGTCAGAGGTCTCTTGCAAAAGCAGTTAGAGCCCAGGCCTGTTGAAAACTGCAACGACGAGCATAATGAACGAGTATTGCTGGTATATTCTATAAACACCTAAACAATTAAAAAAACAAAGGCCAACAAAAGGTATCCGAGAAAAGATGAGAAAGGTGAAAAAAATAACACACCAAAAAGAAGGTAAACAAAAAGTATCTGAGAAAAGTGATTAAAAGGTAGCAGCACACCAAGAGAAAGGTAAAGAAAACGTATATCTGGAAAGGTAGCATACGAAGAATCACGAAAAAGGGAAATATTCAAATAAGCACTGGGCGGGCATTGCAGTCGGGGAGACCGGGAAGGGGGGGAGTTGAGGTGCGGGACCCGGGCTCAGGGGATGGCAGAAAGATCAAGGCTGACACCGGACTGCCCCCCCTTTTCCCTAAGAGCTAGATTTCCAGGTTGGGGAGGCAGCGGCTGGAAAAGTAAAAAAAATACCCGAAAAAGTTGAGGGGGACCCTCCGAAGGGCCTGGAAAGATAAAAGCAAGGTACCCCAAAAAGGTGCAGGGGAGGCGGTGTTAAACCTACTTTTACTTTCTTGACACCTTCCGTCTACCTTCTGCCTGTACCTTTATTTTGCCTCCTCCCGAACAGAGCACCTTCCTTCTACCTTTTCCTTGTGCCTTAATTTTACTTCCTCCCGAAGTGGGCACCTTTATTCTACCTTTTCCCTGTGCCTACATTACTACGTTGTGTTTTTAATAATGATTACTTTTCTCATTGACCGGTTGCGGCGACCTAGATTTCGGAGACTTAGATTTATATAGGTTTTGGGGGCAGCTCAGCCAAATGTTGACAAATTTCGACAAAATAAAGACAAATAAAGACAAATAAAAACAAATACAGACAAATAAAGACAAATAAAGACATACATTAG
>CAJNJA010072141.1:11378-51289 GCA_905231915.1 Symbiodinium necroappetens | reverse complement strand
TGGGCTTAAGGTTTGGAGTAATGTAGGCGCCGTATTAATTAGGCTAGGGTTTTGGGGCCCATTATCATATAAGTATAATAAGGAACCCCCAAAATAGTGTTGGTAATTATTTAGGCTCCTATAGTAGAACATAGAAAAATCAGTTCCAGGGTTGAGGATGCAGGGATTTAGGATGCAAGTTGGTGCAAGGGCTCCAGTTCTTCAGGCTCTGGGATGTAGAGTTTAGGATTCAGAAGCTGCACATTTTCAGATGAGTCGGCCCTACAGACACCGCAAGTACAAGCGAAAGGCTGCTGGTCACTGCGCTACAGACACCGCAAGCCAAGCGAAAGGCTGGAACTGCTGCAGTCAGAAATTCTCTTGTTCTGGCGCGTCCTTCGTACCGCACCTTGTCCGCCGTGACACCATTTGGACCAACTCTCGTAATCCTGTACAGGCTGACCTCCCCAAGAAGAACTTATTGCAGCTGGAGTGGGGCTGCCTCCTCCTCCCCGAGAAGAACCTGCAGCTGCTGCTGGCACTCCCCGCTCAGGGCTCAGGGATCTAGGGTTTAGGTTTGTAGGGATTTGGTTTATTTGCTCAATAAGAACCTGCTACTCGGCACCTAGTGGGGCTTCCCATGGTGCTAGGTTGGCCCTGGCTGCCACATTCATGCAACCCTCTGGAAACGGTCCAGGGGTTAGGGGCTTAGAGTTTTTAGGGTCCGGGGTTTGGAGTTTTAGGGTTTAGGGGGATGTAGAGTTTTAGGGTTTAGGGGTTCGGGGTTTGGAGTTTTAGGGTTTAGGGCTTCGTAGCACATCAGAGACTCTTTCCCAGCCTTCCCGGAGTGTCCGAATTATGGAGGCTTCGAAGCCCCAAAAGCCCTGCAACCCTGGAGCCCTAAAGCCTAAACCCGACCCTGAACCCTAAGGGTCTTGGGGGATTTTAGGGTTTTAGGGTTTAGGATGCAGGGTTTTGGGGTTTAGGGTTTAGGGCTTTAGGCTTTTGGTGTTTAGGGCTTTAGGGTTTTCGGGTTTAGGGCTTAAATCCTAAACCCAACCCCTAAACCCTAAACCCCAACACCCAACCCTAGCCACAACCCAGCCACAACCCATCTGAAACCCCAGAACCAGAACGACTTCAAGCTCAAGGGCCTGCGAGCCATTCGGCGAGGGGGGGGGTGTTCAAGAGCGAGGCTCGGCTTACTCACTGGGCCTGACACAGGTCAACCTTTGGGATTATATAGGGAGTTCAGTAGCACCAGAAGGATAAAGGTTACTTACTCTAGCTACTCATGGCCCCTACATGGAACCCTAAACTCCAAAGCCGAAAAGCCAAAACCCATAAACCCCCAAACCCTACGTCCCTACTAAGCAATGCATGCATGGAAGGGCACTTCTCGCTTGGTGGGCGCGACGCCCCACTGCCCATGGCCTCAGAGAAGCTCTTTAGTTTGCGGATGAAGGATTCCTTAAACCCTACTTGGGGGTTCATGGGTAGTTGCAAGTAGGGTTACCAGTCCCCTCACATGGCGTACAACTTATAAGTATAGTTGCCCTACTTATAACCCCTTTTATAACTACCCATGAACCTCCAAGTAAACCCTAAAAAGCCCTAAACCCTAAAACCCTAAATTGCAAGGGTTCTGTAGGGGTTTGGGGTTCTATAGGAAGTCAAGTGTTCCATCTAAGGGTTTTTTTCGGGGTTGCAAGGGAACTGACAAGGTCCTCTAAGGCTTTAGGGGTTTAGGGTTTAGGCTTTAGGCTTTAGGGGTTTTGGGTTTAGGGTTTAGGGGTTTTTGTAGAGTGCCTTGGAAGGCTTCTACAACAACAAAATTCGGAGTGGAGGGTTTGAGGTTTAGGGTAAAGCCTGAACCTGAAGATTGCAGTGAGACCTCAGTGATTGGGATTTGGGATCACCCGAACCCTAAACCCTAATGGCCCGAACCCCTAGAATTGCTGTATGGTTCGGTCTGCGTATTCGTTGCGGCTGTCTACATCGGGCGAGGAAGACCTATGCTACGAATCGCAACGTGCGCTTCTTTGGCATTCTATGATATGGAAGTGCTTCTGAAAATGAGGAAAGGGGGGGGAGGGTTATTGAAGGTTCTTACTGGGGGCTACAGTGGGACAGCACATTAATTAATGGGCCCAGGGATGGGGTTGCGGTTTGGGGGGCCGAAACAGTACGTACTTTCGGGGCCTCCTGGCATCCCCATGTTAACACTCAAGATATCATGTCACCAATGTTTGAACAGAAGAGACTTTACATAGGCCCTACTTCGACAGTAAAAGTCTTGAAGAAAGCAATGAAGAACCTCGTACGTCAAGAGGCGGAGCATAAGACAACCCTAGGCCTTAAACCCTAAACCCTAAACCCGAAAGCCCTAAAGCCTCCTATACCCGAAAGCCCTAAAGCCCTAAAGCCCTAAAGCCTCCTAAATCCGAAACCCTACACTCCAACACGAAGTCTTCTTCAGTAGGACAAGGTCCAACTCCGGGTCCGAAACCCCCTAAACCCTCAAGCACTCAATACTAAGGACCTGCCGACACCCTCACCCCTAAGCCCTTAAACCCTAAACCCCTAAACCCCTAAACCCCCAAACCCTAAACCCCTAAACCCTAAACCCTATAAAGCCTATAAACGCCCTAAACCACCTAAACCTGAAAAGAGCCTGCTGAGGGCAGTACGACAAACCATTCGGCTTGGCCGGAGGGCTTGACACCGAGCAAGAGCTCTAATCGCGGCTGCAGAGTGTAAGGGTTTTGGGGGCTTAGGGCCTTTAGGGTTAGGCCTTGGGACTTAGGGGGTTTAGGGGTTTAGGGATTTAGGGTTTAGGAGTTGGTGAGTTTCAGGACGGTTTGTAGACGGGTTGTAGCCTGCACTGGGTCTGGTACAGTTGCAAGCCGGTGCGAGTGCTGGGGGGGTGCCGGGTCAGGAAGCCCAACAATTATCTGAAAAGCCCGCAGACCTGAAAGACCCTAAACCCGAAGCCCAACAGCCCTAAAGCCTAAAGCCTCAAGCCTAAAGCCTAAACCCGAAAGCCCTACAGCCCTATAAAGCCGAAACCCTAAAGGACATGAATATTGAGAAATCATGTTCGAACCCCCTAGTCCCAGTCCTAGCACATCTCCAGGAGACTCCTCGACCCAAGACCCTAGACCCTAAACCCCAGGCCCTCAATCTGAACCCCAAGCCCTAAACCCTAAACCCCAAGCCCGAAATCCTAATCCCTGACCCCTAAACTGTCATAAACTGTCCAGACCTTATAATCTCAATGCCCTGAACCCTAGTCCGGAGACTCCCGGACACGCTTCTTTCTCTCTACTCCCTTTCGCAGAGGCCCGCAAGGCTCTTAAGGAAGGATTTTGGGCTTCGGCTTTAACAGATCAAGGGTTAATCGGTTTCGGGTTCAGGGTTTTTGTTGTCTTTAGGGGTTAGGGTTTGGGGTTTCGGGTTTAGGGTGGCTCTAAGAACTTTAAGGGTCTTTGAAGGTTCGAGACGGTCTTTTTTAAGGGCTTTGGCGTTAGGCGTCAGGGTGTTATGACTAGTACTGTGGCTTCCCGAGTGGCTCCGAGAACCTAGTACTTCGGAGGTTCGACCTGCAGGTTTAGGGTTCAGGGCATAGGGGGGTTTAGGGTTTAGGGGTTTAGGGTTTAGGTTTCAGGGTTTAAGGGGGTTTAGGGTTTAGGGGTTTCGGGGGCCTGAATAGGGAGGCCTTGCTAATTAAATGGTTTCGGGGTGTACCATAGTAGAATCATACTCATGAATCAGCCCTGAGGAACCGTCTTAATGTGTTCAGGCCCATACATCACTGCCATTCTCTGCTGGGTTGTAGGGTTTGGGGCTACGGGCAAATCTTAAGTGCTCCGTGCTTTGGGGTTTCGGATGGTCACAGTTTGGAATCCCAGTCGCTACCTTCCTTTTGCACAGAAGCTCTAAGTGTGGTAGGATGGTCGTACATGCAAGCATATGTGTGCATAACTAGTGTAGTTATGTTGCATATGGGGGTTTCCGAAGATAGGGGACCCTAATATAGTACTCAAAATAGTAGGATCCTTCTGATAAGGAGCCTAAAATCAGGTACCGCCCCCCCCCCCCCTTATTTTCGGAAAGTCCCATATCAGCCCAACGAGTCCGCTACTCAAACTCAGGGATTCAGTGCGTCAGGTGTCGAGGCTGAACTGAAGCGGAGACTGGTAACGTAGGGGCCTAAGTAATTACCTACACTATTTTGGGGGGGCTCCTTATTAGAATTACAGTATAATGGGCCCCCAAAACCCTGATCTAATTTTTAAGACCTCTCCATTAACCTAGTCTTCTCCTTGATTAAGATGCCTTGGGCTCTCCGGATCGTGAGTCAACCGGTGGCACGTGGTGCCTTTGCCATTGAGCTTTGGGCTTCAGACGTCAAATGGTACTGGTACTATTACTGTTAGGGTTTAAGGTTCAGGGCGAAGGGTTTAGGGGTGACGATTACTACGAAGAAATAATATTCCTATGCATACTTCCCGTTATGACTTTCTATTCTTACCATTACGATCAGCAACTCTTGCTGGGTAGCTTGGCAAAGGCCTTTTTGGATCTACAGAGATTCAGGGGCGATGGTGGCAACGGGCTTGGGAAGGCACCTTCACAAACGCCCCAGTCGCAGACGTGCAGGTGAAACCACAGGAGCTCCTGCCAAGATCTTGCTTCGGTTGATCGAACCGTATTCGAAACTCCAAAAAAACCTAAACCCTAAACCCCAAACTCAAACCCACACCTCTTAGCCCATAGTAGTGGGCCCTAAAGTGTTCGGGGCTGCAGCCGTTGCCGGGAGAATACCTGCAAGTATTGGACCACGAGCAGATCCATGGGGAAGGCCTGAGACTACTGGCAAACGGAAAAGCGCCATTAGAACCATAAACAACTGTATGTTTCATCGTTCCCAGAGTCTGTACTGTCATAAGGTAATGCCCAAAAGGAACTACTTAGGGGCCTATGGGTAGTTAGAAGGGATTTGTCGACAAACGGAAAGATCAGGTCGGGATCTATGAGTTTTTGCAAGGCATTGCGGGTGTGCTACTATCTTGTAGAGGCAAATATTACTGCTTGACAAGGGCTCCTCCGAATTTCATGCGATCGACTGCGGTCCACGGAAACTGAAAAGGAGGTCCCTAAACCCTAAACCCTAAATCCTAATTCAGCTTGTTCGAATCTGGCTCAGGGCTTCAAGGTGTAATCAGGGTTCAGGACTTGGGGTTGAAAGGGTTCAGGGTTAAAGGAAACTACAGGTGGGGAGCTTGGGGTATATAGGGGCTTCTAGAAGGCTTCAAAAACGTCTATAAGGCGCCTATAACGGTAACTACCCACCTCAAAATGTCTTAGATTTAGGGGTCGTAGAGCCTGAACTAGGGGTCAATAAGTAGTACACTTGTGCTACAAACCGCAGACCTCTTGTACCTTAGTCAAATGATACGGAACTTCCAGGAATAACATTAAGTAACCATTTAGTATTAGGCTTGATTCTATGTTAGAGGCAATATGCCGGAAAACGAAGCGCTCAAGAGCGATGACTCCAACTTTGCAGGTTGATGGGAAGCTAATCCGCTGACAGATGCGGCTCTTTGGGCTAAGCGGGTGGTCTAAGGTTGAGGATGTTTGGCTTCAATTTAGGGGCCTTGCTAACTAGAACCTGGTTTTGGCAATATCGCACAAATTTTTATGAGGGTATTACACTAAGGGGGGGGGGGACTATCGGAAATTTCTGAGAGCTTCATGCAGACCCATAACAAATTAAAACCCTCCTTTACAAGGACCGAGATGTCAGCATCCCTTAATACCTTCTTAAAAGGGAAGCAGGTTATGAACCAGGGGTCTTCACTAAGATTCGGCTTTGAAGGCGTTCTAATCTCCCCGGTTCTTAATAGGGAATGGGGGAATGGATCCCTATGATAGTCCCTTAAGGTCCCCTATAGTAGTCCCAATAACCCATTCCCCCATTCCCACACCTAAAACCCTAAACCCTAAACCCTAAACCCTATAAACCCTAAAACCCTAAAGCCCATTCCCTACTAAGAACCCGGGAGTAATTGCTGGTGGCCGCCACGGGCTGTACATTTCTTGTCCATGCAGGTGCCGCGCGGCAGCGCTCGGGTCACTCTTTAGGGGCTTGGGGTTTTGGGTTTAGGTTTAAGGGGTTCAAAACATAGGGTTCAGGAATGCTCAGGGTTTAGGGTTTAGGGCTGTAGGCCTTTAAGGGTTTTAGGGCTCTAGGGACTCTGCTCACGTTTCGGGGGCCGTCGAGCCTCGAAGGTTCAGGGCTTTCAGGCTTCAGCGTTTTAGGGTTTAGGGGTTTAGGGGTTTAAGGGTTTAGGGGTTTAACGGTTTAGGGTGTAGGGTTTAAGGGTTTAGGGTGTAGGGTTTAAGGGTTTGCGGGTTTAAGGGTTTAGGTAGGGTTTAGGGTTTAAGGATTTAGGGCCTCTTGCAGGTTGTACCGACACCAACTTCCTGCCTGTTTTAGGGAACCATTTTTTTAGAAATTGCAATAAGGAGCCCCCCAAAAAGTAGGCTTTTCCAGCTACAGGTGGGGTCTATAGGATATTCGGCTATAGGGTCCCGTGCTTCTGTTGGGGACCTGCAAAGGGACCCTAACTTAGAGAGCTATGTGTTCGGGGTTCTGCGCTTTTTTGAGCGCGCCTTGAAGGACTTCGCCTTCCTTTCGCAGGGGCGAACGCTTCACAGGCTCTGGCAGTCATTGCTGCCCGGCGAGCTTGAAACGAGGTTCACGGCTTCGGGCCTAATCATTTAATCTCAGGACGTTGAATAGTTAGAATCGGGTGCATGGGGTGTGTTGGGATATATTTGTTGAGTAACCTTTGGGGAAGGTTACTAAGGGTCATTCTTGGGAGGGTTTTTGGGCTCAGGTCTCTTGGGGTTAGGACCGGCTAGGACGGTTACAGTAAGGCCCGTCGGGATCAGGGACGATGGGGGTCCCTTTTTAATCCCCTTTTGCTGGGGTGTGCTCTTGAAATCGACGGCTCGGCTTCTGATCGAAACCCAAAGCCCCAAGCCTACACCTCGAGCCGGAAAGCCTAAGCCGTGGCCCTAAGCCTCTGAAACCCCAAACTCTAAGCCGCAACCCAAAACAGAAACTGAGGCCCTGCAGTAGGCATTCAAAGGGCCAGGTACCCTTTTGGATTCGAGGGTTCAGGGTCCATCGGGTGTATGGCTGTTTAGGATTTAGGGCTTGGGGCTTCGGGTTTAGGGCTTTCGGCTTAGGGCTTAGGGTTTTTGGCTTTTGGGTACACGGTGTGGGCGCTGTTAGCTTCCAGGTTCTAAGGTATACAAGCTACTTAAAAAAGAAGAAAGAACCCTAAGGCATGATATAGGTATAAAAGTTTTCAGGCTTCTCCATGTCAGCCGCCATGATACCCCTTGAAGTCACCCGTGTTAGAGGTTCGAAGGTTCAGGGCTACTCGGAGGTTCATGGGTAGTTATGAAAGTGGGGTTATAAGTCCCCTCATATGGCTTTTCGGTAGATAGTTACCCTACTTAATAACCCCGTTCAAAACTACCTAAACCCTAAACCCTAAACCCTAACCTCCAAGTACTGGGATGCCAGCCCTGAACCGGACGAGGGGGCCCAATGCCAACAGCTCCGCTCACATCAGCAGGCACTTCCCATCTGCTTTGCAGCCGCCGACGCCCACCTGCTGTAAGGGCCTTAATAATTACGTAGAAGAAGGTTTCGGCGCAGATTATAGTCTAACTGTCGTCGCGACTACAACCCCCAACACTGGAAGATTTAAGTAGCACACCTAAACTTTCCTAAACCCACAACCTAAACCCAAATGACCCCTAAACCCTACATCTCAAAGGTAAACCCAAAACCCTCAACACCTAAACCCAGAATTCCAGACTCCAAGCGTTCAGCCGGCAAGGAGCCCGGAACCCAAGACCCCAAACCGAAGTCTTAACTCCTGCACTCTCCGCACACCGACAGCCGTCTAGCTCCCAATTAGCTTTCTTAGATTTTTTGGCAGGTGGTCTGAGCTCAGGGTAGTAAAAGGGGAGGAGGAGGTTTATACGATCTGCACAGGGGTTTTGCCGAAATTCTAGGAAGGTTTCTGCGAGTGTTTGTCCACCCTCACAACCCTAAACCCCAAACCCCAAACCGTAAAACCCCCAACCCTAAACCCTCACAAGGGCATCGGACCCTTTTGACCCAGGATCTCTGGCAGGCCTCTCTGGGCGTACCGTCACGGGTTTGAAGCTTAGGGTCTTCGGGTGCCTTCTGGGATGAAGGCTGGTACACCCAGAGGATCCATATATACTACCACTATGGAATTAGGTCCCCAAAGACCATCTTTATCATGGTTTTCGGGGACCTAATTCCATCATAGCAGTGTATATATTAATATGAATATAAATATTAATATATATATATATATATATGGACCCTCTTGGAAACTACGAGTTATGGCTTCTTTATCGGAAAGATGATACCCTCAGAATCCCTGGGGCCCCTTGAAACTTCATCATTATTGGGGCTCTTCTGACGAAAAAGCTGTGCTGCTTTGATGCTAGGCCCCCGGGGTTTGGGGGCATCTCATCTTGCTCGGCTAGGGAAGGAGAGAAGCTTCAACCTTATTGGGAATGCAGAATGATAATATAGGGATTATTGTAACGACCCCAAGAAGTTATAAAAGCTGCCGACACTACCCCTAAGTTATGACTGATGTAGTAAGACCTTAAACGCTAAAGCCTCTAAACCCCTAGACCCTAAACCCTAAAGCCTCTAAACCCCTAAACCCCTAAACCCTAAACCCTAAGCCCTAAACCCTAAACCCCTAAACCCCTAAACCCTAAACCCCGCACTGGCCTTGGGATCCGCTTCCTCCACGGGCAGTGGCCGCTGCGTTGGGTCTGCGAGAGTGCTCGTCAGCGGCCGCGTCATGTCCTGGAGGGCTTGGACCTTCGTTGCCGGAGAATCGGTCTTTGGGGAGTGATATCGGGGCCTTAAAAATATTTTTGTGGTATTTTATACCATAAAAATAATAAGGAACCCCCCAAAATAGTATTGGTAGTTCTTTGGAGGGGGCGGAGTTTAGGGGTTTGGGAGATTTTCTTTTGAAGTTGTTTCTAGAACATAGTTGAGGGTTCCATAGGTGCTTTTGATGGTTTGGGCCTCAGGGTCTTTTGAGTACCTACGGTTAGGGTTTCTTAGCTTTAGAGGTTTATGGTTTACTGGTTTCTTGTCAATGAGCTTCAGCTACCACAATACGGAAACCACGGCATCTACGGCAGATCCCGTTTATAGCAACTTAAGCCTCAAATCCTTAACATAAAGGAACCCTTGTAGATCCTCAAATTAACAAACTCCCAGATGTAGGGCTTCATGGGAGCCCCGTCTGTGGAACCCGAGCCCAGACTGCTTTCAGTCCGTGTGCTTAGCTACAACAGAGCATCATGCAACGGTTCTGAGTACCAGGCTTTAGGGGGTTTAGGGTTTAGGGGTTTAGGGGTTTAGGGTTTAGGGTGGCTTAGGGTTTAGGGTGGTTTAGGGTTTAGGGGACCTGCAACATAATATAGGTGCCTTGACAAAGGAAGGAAACCAGAGAGGTTACGCATGATCTCTTGGAGGGCACTTCAATCAGGGTGTTGTTGGGCGCCTTGGCGTCTTTATAAAGACTGTGTAATGTAACATCACTTCTGTCAAAGCCACAGGGTCCAGACTGTCTACCTGGAGCTACCACAACATTGCTTTTTTGTAGGCTAGTTTAAGGTAGGGCTCTGGGGTCTGAGGCGGTAGGCCCAGCAACCCCTTGGTGATACGAACTTCCTTGGCCCTGTCGTAGAAAAGCTTTCATAAGGAGAACCCAACGACTGCAGTGTCACGCTAGAGGACCACCCCGAAACCCTTAAACCCTTAAACCCTAAACCCCTAAATCCCTAAACCCTAAACCCTTAAATCCTAAACCGGGAGTCGCTACGCCCTAAACCACAGCATTGCAGCACCTGGTCGAAGACTACAAGGATAATAACAACTGAGACCTTAAACCCCCAACCCTACGGCCATTAGGGTTTAGGGTTTAGGGCTTTAGGGTTCAGGGTTTTAGGGTTCAGGGTTTTAGGGTTCAGGGTTTTAGGGTTTAGGGTTTTAGGGTTTAGGGTTTGGGATGCTTGGAGGTTCATGGGTAGCTATACATGGGGTTCTAAGCAGGGTAACTATACTTATAAGGCATATTAGGGGACTTATAACCCCACTTATAACTACCCCTCCTAAACCCCTAAAACCCCCAGAAAGCCCTAAAGAACCCTTTAAAAGAACCGTTTAAAGGAACCCCCATATAGACCGACTTATGACTACGCATGAACCTCCAAGTAGACCCTGAAGCCTCAGATGCTGTGTGACCTTGGAGCCTTGAGGGCCAGGGACTTCGGATGCTGCGATTACTAGGTTAGGGTTCAGGGTTTAGCGTTTAGGGGTTAGGGGTTTCGGGTTTAGGATTTAGGATTTAGGGTTTAGGGT
Source organism: Symbiodinium necroappetens (assembly GCA_905231915.1). Lineage (NCBI taxonomy): Eukaryota > Dinophyceae > Suessiales > Symbiodiniaceae > Symbiodinium > Symbiodinium necroappetens. Next base: position 40,794 of record CAJNJA010072141.1, on the reverse strand, counting down.
GGGGCCTGGGGAGCTTTAAAACCCTTGTCCATGTTACAAACAGAAATCCGCTATGACGTTGAGGTGTCCAAGTTCTAGATAACAGGGTCCTTATACTTAGGGGCTGAGCACCCTAGGCCAAAGAAGCTTAACCTTTCAAGCTGTGCTAGGAGAAGCCAGGAGCGTTTCCCAGTCCCCAAATACAGCCGTCTGTCAAGGCTTCTTGGGGAGGTTTCCCGTCCTCGGGATTGTAGTAGACATCCAAAGTCTCCTTGGCAGGGTTTAGGATTTCGGGCCCTGTACTTCATTCCTTTGTTCATGAGTTTTGTTGCACCTTTGTGTGCAAAACACCGGATATTCAGGTTTTGTGTCCCAGAATTCGTGGGCACCACCGTTTTGAATGGCAATACAGTTTGCCCTCCTCGCCGGTTAAAGCACAGCCTCTAGCACAGACACAGACCCAAACGTGTATCTTGAAGCATGGGGTCTGCCTCACATAGGGCTTACTACAGGTCTGAGGGTCTTGGGGAAGCCTGGGTCGACTCAGAGTCTACTCAGTCTACTCAATAGATTGGGTTTACGGCTCTTGGGCTTGAGCTGCACGGTCCAGCCACGGGCTTCGCAGCATCGAAGGAACATGCCGTAAGCCATAGTCGTCATCCGATATGCCCTAGACTGGGAAAGCCCTAAACCCCAAACCATAAAGCCTTAATCACTAAACCCTTCTCCCTAACACCTGGACCTAAACCCCAACGCCCTAAACCCTAAACCCTTATGTAACCCTTTCAAAACAGTTATAGATCCCTTATAGATTCCCTATACTAACCCTTATTTATAGATAGACCCTGAAAGCTCTAAGCCCCAAGCCCCGAACGAAGAGCAGCCGAAGCGCAATGGCCAGCCGCTCGTTGACCTTCGCCAGGCACATGCCCACCAAGTTCAACATCTCCTGAACGTCGGGGCCCGTTTTGGGGACTAGGGTTGAGGGTTTCAGGTGTAATTGGGGCTCAGGGATTGAGAGTTTGGCTTGTTGGGCGTCGTGGGTTCTACAGTTCCGGGCGTGCGTGGTTTGTAGGCTTCAGGGTTTGGGAGTTCGGGCTGATGAGCACCCACAAAGGCCACCCATGCTCAGCGAACCACTGGCCCGCCAGTACGCTTAGACTCATGATGACGATGGCTCCTGCGGGTCCTCGGGCTTGTGAAAATTAAGGGTTTTAAGGGGCAAGTTGAGGCTGTCGATGAAAGACGCTTGAGTGTGCCGTAGATAAAAACCCGGAACACTTCCAGGCCTCGGGGTATGGGGTTCTGAAGCCCCTAAACCCTAAACCCTAGACCCTGAACCCCTAAACCCCTAAACCCCTAAACCCTAAACTCTAAGCCCAAGCAAGGCCAACTTTAAACCAAACAGCGAACCAGCATGCATCCTCAAGCCTGACATCGCTGGCGACAGCCTTTGCCTTCAAAGAAGTACCACTTCATGACGCCATGCCAACGTCAGTTTCAGGGAATTCCGAAAAAAACCATGGGTTTCCGTGATGTTTTAAGTGGGATTTTTTCAAACAACTACTAAATGATCAACTAATAAACTTTACTATACACAAACAGTCTAATAAGTAACAACTCTAATTGACAGAACAAGTCGGGAGCAGGTATGACAGACCAGGGCCCAGAGGGTTGGGAGTTCTCGGTTCAGAATGACGGCACTATGCTCAAGTCGATGGTCGAGAGCAAGCTGGTTTAGTGTTTAAGAGGCAGAATTACGGTTTACCGTGTGGACCGCGAGGCCAAAGCAGTAGTCAAATCTAGAATCGGCACCGGAGCTAAATATTTGCTACGAAGCATTGTTGGGGCTGCTGTATGCGGCACTGACTTATAAGGGTGCTAACAATCTGAGGCCGAAGACCTTGGCTGGACTCCAGGAAATCAAGCACTAAGCTTATGAAAGCCGATGACGTGAACCGAACCCAAACCCTGCAACCCCAAACCCAAAAACCTCAACCCTATGCTTGGCCGCAGACGCCGCTGCCTTTGTGTTTTCCGCCGGCCTCGCGTCGCAGTCTGTCTAGTCGCATGGAAGCTTCGACAGGGCTTCGTTTTTGTTCCATTGATTGGGTTTTCACAGGGGGTTTTTGTAAGGGTTGATGCATCAGGGTTCATGTGGACCCACGCCCCTTTAATGTATTGGGATGCCTGCTGTAGCCCATGTTAAGGCAGCGGTCTTTGCTAACTGGGGGTCTACACGAGGGTATATCCTCGCCAATATCAGTACGCTAAGTTTTGAAGATCAATAAGCGCAATATTCGGATTAGAGTTCTTCGCATTCCTGTTCAGACCCATCAATTGACGCTGAATGTTTCGCGTTCTTACTGCAGACCTGAGGCAGTTCTGCAATACTTCTGTCGCTAGGAGTACCAGTAGCCAAGGAACAAGTCATGTCCACTACGTAAAATCCCATCCGGCACTATCCTACACCACAGCCAAGTTGCAGTCCACACGCCCGCATTTAACCACGAAACGTGGCCCACAGAGATCCCTCCCGGGTCTGGAGCATCGCAGGCAGCGTGTCCGTGGAACTACCAAGACCTACTGTGTTTGTAAGGGCCCGATACGTTCTATATGTACAAAAAAGACAGGTTATGGTAGATTAGGGCTCTGCTTAGGGTTCAGGCCTTGGCTCGGGCACCATTCGGCGGCGTATGTGCGATGCTTTTGGTACCTCTTGCCCATAACGAAAAACCCTCAAACCCTATTGCGCGAAGCCCTAAACGCCTAATCCCTAAACCCCTAAATCCTAAACCCCTAACCCCTGAACCCCTTGTCCGATAAACCCAATAAGCCCTAAAGCGATACAGCCTTGAAGCCCTCAACCCTAAACGGGAAGCCCCATCCGGTCCAATTCCTTGTAAACCCTAACACCCCCCTAGACCCTAAACAGACCCTCAGGGTTTAGGGTTTAGGGGTTTAGGGGTTTAGGGGTTTAGGGGTTTAGGGTTTAGGGTTTAGGGCTTAGGGACCCTAAACGAAGAAGAGCCTTGTCGACGAAGGTCCCGCTGTACTTGCCAAAGTGCCGCCACTTGAATAGGACGTTCGGAGGACCGGAGTAGACCTCAATGCAAGGCGAATCAGGGATTAATGTAGGGGCCTGCAAAATTGGAATTAGGGATTCCGGGATATATTTTACTATAGTTAGGATAAGGAAGCCCCCAAACCCATATTCTAATGATTCAGGCCACTACATTATGGAGTTTAGGAGTTTAGGGTTCAGGGAATAGGGTTGGGTTGAGTAGAGTTTAGGGACTAGGGTTTCAGCGATCTGAGGATTTCTTTGTAATGTGCTTATGTAGGATTCATGGGCTTCGTATATGGGCCTCAGGGTGTTGAAAAAAGTCTTTCTCAGGGCTGGAATATCGGACTTTAACGGGAATTCTATGAGACGGATCATCCTAAACCCGAAAACCCCGAGCTCTCCTAGCATGGGCTCCATGGCCTGATGGAGCTTTAAAGGGCTTTCTACGGGTCCTGAGACAAGGGGCTATCCAGCTACTCGGTGCGTGAAAGTCGTTCTAGAAGGGTTTTCATGTAGCTTTTTACGTAATATACCTGCAAAGTTATATTGTGCTCTTCTTTTGGGGGGCTGTGTATATAGTGCTTATGTGGGGTTAAGCACCAACCTTATATATATATATGTATGTATGTATGTATGTATGTATGTATATATATACGCATATATATATATACACACATATTATATACAATATACAGGTATACACAGAACAACCTTAACTAAGCATTGAAAAACACCAACACCAACAACACACGAACCCAGCACTCAAACCCGCCTCGCCAAGCCTCTCAAACCCACACACAACAACCTACAAAACTAAACCCTAAAACCTTACTCCTAAACCCCAAGCCCTACACTGTAGACAGAACCCTTATTAAAAGCCTAACCTTGTAGAACCCCGAGCCGATCCCTTCTTCTTCTACCCAAACCCTAACGCCAAACCCTGAGAACTCACTCCAAACCTAAACCCTAAACCCCAAACCCCCAAACCCTAAACCCTAAACCCCTAAACCCCTAAACCCTAAACCCCAAACTCTACGAAAACCAACCCCCACTTTCATGCTCTTTTCCGGGCCTCTAAGATCTCCCAGGCAAAGCCCTCCGGGAAAGCGTCGCCGAAGATCTGCGCGTCCAAGCGGGGCTCTAGAAATTGAGGAAGCTTGAACTTTAGGGTTTCAGGGGCTTTAGAATTTCAGATTTGAGAAGTTAGGGGTCCTAGGGGGTTCTGAGAAATTGAGGAAGTTAGAACTCAAGGGTTTTGGGGCTTTGGGATTTAGGATTTTTTTGCTTTTTCCGGTTCCCTCTATGGGTTCAAATTCATTTTGAGATGCTGGAGTTGGGACACACAAGAAATACATTGTCGAAGATCTCGCGGATGCTTTTCACGCGGATTGGCTCAAGGCCTTGGGCATCAATGGTTTAGAACGGGCTTTGCTGAATTTTGTCCTTGCGTGCGTGCCGTTCGGAGTTTAGACGCTGTTGAGTTGGGGGGCATTACAGCTTCCAGCAGGGGTAGTTCAGGTTTCATGTTGTGCCTCTTCCTATTGCGAGTAGTGGCGGAACAACATACTGACCATCATCGACATTCACATTCTACCTGGTGCCATGGTAAACTGGCATCAATACTGCTTGTATAAGATCTTGTTGCCTTGCAGTTGCAATTGTCGTCGCTGCCGTTGCCGTGGTCGGGCTGTCATAATTACCGCTGCTACTAATACGTAGTCGGAGCCTGCGAAACGATCCCGCCTTATCAAATATTGGAGGCTCCCAGAGCCCGCCTTGCGAGAGCCCTCGTGCGACACTGCGGCCTGCGAGTAGTCCTCAGGTACATTGACGTGCGCGCCTACGTATGCAAGCCTGCAGGCAAGTTGGCAAGCATGTATGTACGCACATGTGTGTCATGTACTGTAAGTGGGATGTAATATAAGGAATGGAAAGGAGGAGTGGAATGGAACAGAAGGGAGTGTAAAGGAGCATTTTGCAATGATGTGCAGTGCAAAGGAATGTACTGGAACGGAGTGGAATGGAATAACGTCTAATGGAATCTGATGGAGTAATGGACGGTAATGGAATATATTGGAATGTAGCGGACTGCAAACAGAAGGGGTGGAAGTTGATGGAATGTAATGTACTGGAGCGCAATAGAATGTAATGGAAAGATGCGGGATGCAATGAAGCGTAATGGAAGGTGAAGATATGTAACGGAATGTGTTTGATGGAGTGTACATTTATAGGAAGATGACGGAATGTAGTGGACTGTACTGGGGTTCAAAGTGCGGTGTCAAAATCCAAACCTTGCCCGGGCACGACTGTCTCCCCAACGAGCAGACTGGGGTGGCCAACGTCAGACCTTGTCTCACAAGGATACATAAGGGAAACGGGTTTTGGGGTTAGGGCTAAGGGTTTAGGGTTAGGGGATTCTAGAAATCTAGAATCCAAGGGCCGAAGAAGGGCTTCGAAAAAGCGCTACGATGGAGCTTGCAACAAATTCAAAAGGCTTTGTATAGGGCTGTCACAGGGTGTTATACTGGTTTTAACGGCTTTTTGCCACCATTTAGTGTTTTCACGGCTTTCGTGGAGGGATGGAACATAACAGCTCCTTTGTGGCTCTTAACAAGCTTCAAGGAGGAGTAAACGTAATGACTTAAGCCCCTAACTTACTTTGGGTCTTTATAGGATCCCATGGCCCAAAGAAGGCTCCAATTACAGTACAGTGTTGAGGTGCACTATAGTACAATAATGTGGGGACACTAAGGAATAGTATGAGCAATTGTTCAGGCTTCTTGGTTACCTGTTCAAAGGTGGGATGAACTGCAGCCGGAAGGCAAGAATTGAGCGTTGCAGGGGCAGCCGCCGTTCACCGCCAACTGCACCGAGTTTTCTTATGGGGCATCAGGGCATGTAAAGCTCAGGTTAGGGCGGCTAGGACTAGGGTCTAGGGTTTAGGGCTTAGGGGGTTTAGGGCAAGTTTAGGACGACACCTTGGGTACTCGCTTCTAACTGAGGATCTCTTTTTGAAGCTACCATAATAGAGGACATGATGCAGCATAGAACAGCAACGATAAGAATACCACCAGTATGCTTTGTGAATTGTGAGAACTTCAGGTCGACCCCTGACGCTTAAAACCAATCCTTAAAGCTCCCCAAAGCCCTAGTCAAATCTATTCAGGGGCCTATGTTGGAAGTGTCCATCCTCGCATCTTGCATAACCATGCCGATGCAACTTAGACCCCCACCCAAACCGTCAAGCCACGCCCAACAACCCAACCACGGAAGCATTCAACAACTCCGATATCCATTGCGGAGGACATACTATAGGGTCCTTCAGGATTAGACATTTTTTGGGGGGAAATGGTGGCGGCCGGGTGGGAAGAGTCGAGACTGGCAGAAAAAGGATCTTGAAGGGAATAATGCTGGCCGCTGCACTGGCCCCTGCCTTGAACTTTGCGGTGTCCATGGTCTTCCAGTTATGGACATCCTCGGATGGATATTCGAAGGCTCATTTCTTCGCAGCTGAGCTCTGATGCTGGCAAAGATTGTTGCAGTTGTGGCTCGGTTCATGACGATGGTGTTGATGATGGTGATGGCGACGGTGATGATGATGATGATGATGATGATGATGATGATGCAGGTGGTATGTGGTGATGATGATTATGACTTGATGACGACGACGATGATGATGATCATGATGATGGCGGCAATGATGATGATGATGATGGTAGCGATGCTGATGGCGACGGTGATGATGATGATAATGTTGATGATGATGATGACGATGATGAGGATGATGACGAGGATGGTGACGATGCTGTTGGGGGTCAGGACAAGTCCTGTGCACACCTGCTTTGGAAGAGGTGGTTCATCCACCAGGCTGCAGGGGGCTTTGGAATGCCAACATGTCTTGCCCAGCTTTGCATTCTACCCGCGTCAACCTGACTCTAAACGTGTGCTTGGCGAACGGAGAAGAGATCGAGATATAGATGGCAGCTCAAATTGAATTATAATCAGGCGGGACGAATATTCACTGTATGGCCCCATATATGGTAGGTTGTACTAAGATACAGCGTTGAACAATCCTATGAGCACCTGCAACACCTTCACCTTCTTAAGACCTTTCTCAAGTTCAATAGACTTGTGAACTTGACCAGGTTCTGATTTGTCCCCCCAGAAGAGCCCCGTTGAAGCTCTTCTAAGGCCTAGGGTTCAGGGTTTAGGGTTTCGGGTATGGAATGCCCCTGAAATTAAGCTCCTTAGCACGAAGCCGGCTAAGGAGGCGAGCAGCGGTAATGTGGAGCGATTCCACCTGCCAGTTCTTGACGAGCTTCTGGACCTCGGAGCGAGGAGAGCCGGGAAACTCAAGTACGCAAAGAACAGGATGAACCCCAATTTGGGTTTAGGGTTTTGGGGTTTGGGGTTGCGGAATGATCCTCGGAAGTTAAGTATACGGCTTTTCGTTCAACCAGCAACCCTATGCAATGCATCATGATCATTACCATTGACTGAATTTGACAGACCGAGTGGTACACTATGCACCGGTTTTGGAGTTACGGGCTACAGGTGTGGTTGAAGGTTTGGGGGCTGTGAGGTTGGGGTTTGGGGATTACCGTCTTTAGGGCACCCAGGAGTTTATGCTTTAACCTGAATCAAGGACGCCAGCCTAGACACTTAAACGGGAGCTAGGGCTTAGGGCTTCGGGGTTTGGGCGGTACGGTTTTAGGTTTCAGAGCTTTGGGTGTTGGGGATTTGAAGTTCCAGTTTTTGGGGCTTAGAGTGTAGGGTTTTCGGGGCGTAAGATCTAGGGGCTGCCCTTTAAGGCTGGAGGTTTTAGAATCCCAAGACATGGAACACCGGAAAAACGGCTCGATCTGGATCCATGCGATGGGGAACTACGTCTGATATGGGAGTTTCCGAAAATACGGCGTACCCTCACTAGTGGGGTCCTTACAATAAGGATACTCCTATTCAAGGTACTATATTAGGGTCTCCTATTTTCGGAAAACCCCCTCATATAGCGTTCTGGTAAGCTCTGACAGGTTCGGTGGTCAAAAAGCCAGGATTGGTACCGTCACATGACGTGCTACTTGTGCCTTCTGGTGGATCCTAGCTATGCGGATCCCAGTCGCAACATACAAACGGGAAGAAAGCCTCCCCAAGACCCCTGAACGGTCCCTAAACCCAATAAACTCAACCATAAACCGTAGCCGTAAACCCCACACCCCCAAAACTCAAAACCCTAAACTCTACACACCCTAAACCCTAAACCCATCACTCTAAACCCTAAATCCTAAACTCTACACTCCCTAAACACTAAGCCCCTACACACCCCAAAACCCGAAACCCAAAACCCAAACCCCCAAACCCCGAAACCCCTAAACCCCTAAACCCCTAAATCCCTAAACCCAAAACCGTTGAACCCTAAACCCCTAAACCCAAACCCCTACACACCCCAAAACCCGATACCTAAAACCCTAAAAACCACTAAACCCTCATCTGTCAGCCGAGCAGCCAAGGCCTCCAGAGAGCCTTCCTGGTGCGCCATGGTCCGGTGCTGGAAGTAGAGCTTGTTCACAGAGGCCTTTAGTTTTTCTTATAATAAGAATAAAAATAACAAAAATAATATCAATAATTTTGAAAGCAATAATAATAACAAAAATAACAACAATCATAAACCCTAAACTCTAAGAAACCCTAAAAACTTAACCCTAACACACCCTAGACCCTATACCCTAATAGACCCGAAACCCTTTTTGTTAAAGCCCCCCGGTTTTCCAAACGGAATGCCGGCCTTTAGGGTTTAGGATGTTGGGGGTTTTGGGGGTTCTGGGGGTGTGTCTAGGATGTTGAGGGTTTCAGGGTCTAAAGGCTCGGGGGTTCAGGGTTTAAAGGTTTAGGGTTTGGGGGTTTGGGGGTTTAAGGCTTAGGGCCTCTAGGGGCTTTGGGTTTAGGGTTTGGGGTGTGTGGTGTAGAGCAGGAGCGTTTTGCAGTGAAGGGTTCAGGTTAGTGAGAGAAGTTGGCCAGGACACACAGGGCGCTTCTGGTGTTCAAAAGAACGGCCTTGACAAGGTTCTCTCGCTGTAGTTATAGGAGTTTGGGGTTCAGGGTTTGGCTACACGGAGGCCAGGTTCTCTCCATGAAGGCCTTGGGTTGGAGGCACCTGAAGCCACTCAAATCCTTATGTACACCCTTTTAATTGAGGCCTGATTATAGGGTTTACCGGACTTAACGTTTCGACAAACCCGAACTCACCCGCCCAAAAGAAAACCTAGACACGCTAGCGAACCCTAAACCCTACAAGCCTTTCAACCTATTCCTAAACCCTTAGCCCTTTGCAAAGAACTGAGAAGCCCTCAAAGCTAAGCCCCATAAACTTGCCTAAGCCCTGAACACCCGAACCTTCAACCCCAGGCCCCTCCTCAAACCCTTACACCGAACCGATGAAGAAACCCTCAAAATGAAATTCTCCTCCTCCCCGCCCCCTGATCCTAGACCGCGCAGGCCATCAGAACAGCTTGCTGATAAACCCTCAACCCTTAGACTTACACATCCTAGAACCCTAAACCCTAAACAACATTACGCTAGAATCCTAAACGCCCTAGAACCCCACACCCTAAACCCAGCCCACTGTTTTTGTTGGGGATCCCGGCATAGTCCGGTCGGCCATAGCTCCACGACGATCCTTCTGGCGGCTCATAGTCTCCTTCTTCGGAACCCCTTTGTTTTGTTGGTTTTTTGGGGTTTAGGTTTTATAGTCCCTTGTGTAGGGTTGAGGACTTGGGAATCCTTGGGGTGGTTTTGGGATGGTTTGGGGAATTTAGGGCTTCGGGGTTTATGGATTTTGGGGCTTCGGGGTTTACGAGGGGCTGAGGGGCTTAGTGGGGGGGTTAACTAGTGTTTATACACCCTGTTCGCTAAAGCACTACAAGCCTTCTTGGGAACCCTGTTTTGGGGTGTTGGGTGGTTCTGGGAATTGAGGGTTTAGGGTTTTGGGAAATTGGGGGGGCTTAGGCTTTAGGGGTTTAAGGGTTGCGCTTGCTGCATGTCGTTTTGATTCTTGGTTTGGCTAAGGGGCTTGGTTACAGGTCCTATAAGGGTTATAGATCAAAAACGTGTTTCAGGGCTTTTGTTTCTTGCTCTTTCTTTGAATGGTCTTGGGATTTAAAAGGCTTGTGGGGGCTGGTTTGCTGAAGAGTTTTCGCGTTGTGGGCTCTACACTTGTAGGGCCAGGGTTGTCGTACATGTCTTCGGGGTGGTGTTTCATGAACTACTACGGGCACTATACTGTGGTTTTATAACATGTGAGGATGAACAACGTAATTAGGCTTCAGAGCGGTCTGACCGTTTTACCTCGACCGCAGAAACTCTGCAACGTGTCGCGTTCCTTATGATGGCTTCGTTCAGTAAGTCCTGAAAACGGTGGGTTACCTGGGGTAAAGTACGAGCTTAGGGTAATCATTGAGGTCATGACGGTCATAGCCAGGCTAGACTGCATATAGGAATGCGCAGTGGTGTCCCGGGAACACTGGTCCAGTTGCTGTAAGGATATGGGGGTTTCCGAAAATAGGGGACCCTAATATAGTACCCTAAATAGTAGGATCCTTATTACAAGGACCCCAGTATAAGGTACCCCTTATTTTCGGAAACTCCCATATCTGTCGGAGCAGGCGGCGCGTTCCCCACAGAGCCCCCGCAGCCACCGGGGAAGAAGAGAGCTTCTCAAGTGCCGAAATCAAAATGCCGGGGCCGTTGTCATGGAAGCATCGATACAGGAAACTCCCTACAAACCGTGAACCCCAAGCCCTAAGCCCCCATGCCTAAGCCGTAGCCCGTAAGGTGACTGCAATGGAGTCAAGGCCCCAACACCAAAAGCCCAGATACCTATAAACCACTACTTCACCTCCTCCAAACCCCGCCTGTATCAGAATCTAAACCCACGGTCTACTAAACCCTGTGATCATAAGCCTTATCAGCCTAAAGCCCTGACAAAGCGACAAGGCACGGATCAGCTCCCCATAGGGCACACCTGTGGACCTCGGACCGTCGGAAGAGGCAACTTAGGGTTCTTCGGGCTGTGGGGTTTAGAGCATTTTACGGGCTTAGGGTTTAGAGGACGAGGCTCAGGGCTTCAGGGAATAGAGGCGTCAGATTTTGGGCCCTTGCTTGACGAACGGAGTCTAGGACTAGGATTAAAGGGTCGATGGGAGATAGGGCTTAGGGTCTAGGTTTTGATGTTAATTGCGAGTTTGGACAAGGACAGGACACGATTAGTGAAGAGCAAATGTTGGATATAAACAACAGGGAAAGGAACGGGTGCACAGCAGCCGCGATGCAAACATGGAAGACAAGCACTGCCCTCAGCAGCAAACCCGCACCATCAAAGTCCACCCTACCACCAAGCCCCAAACATCTACTAACCATTAAAACGGAGCGAGACTAATTTTCCCAACCCTTACCCTCCACCTAGACATCCCAAATTCCTCCCTGTACAGAACCCGAAATACCAACCATTACCCTAAACCCTAAACTCTAAATTCAAGATCACAGTCATGAGGTCTCGATTGCGGGTGCCTTGGGGGGCCTAGCGAAGACCCTTCTAACTCCTTCCCTTGTTTGGGAGTTAAGGGTTTTGGGTTTGGGGTTTAGTTCAAGAAACCCTACACCCCTGAAAAACGTAATTAATCCTAAAACCCGTCAACCCTAAACCCCCATGACTAAAACACAGCGGACTTACCAATTGGGGGGATATCCGTATGTTGTATCTATATATATATATAATGTAGACATACATATACCAAATATACTTGTATTGATAACGAGGACCCTAAGGAACAGTATCGGTGATGATTCAGGCGTTTGTACTAGCCCTGAATCCCTTAACCCTCAGCCCCCGAACGCCATACCCCTCAACCCTGAACCCCGACCGACACCCTCAAAAAACAAGAAAATACCTATGAGGAAATCATGCTTAACACGGAGCCCCGTAGTAAAGGTAGGTTATTCCCAAAACCCCTAGCCTTAACCCCATAAACCCTAAACCCTAAACCGTAGTTATTCCTGAAATCCCCATAGCCCTAACCCGCTCCAGGCTCCCGAGCTCGTCAGACAATGCCTGGGCCTGGCTTTTCTTCGCCATCCGGGGTGCCTGATTAGGTTTTAGGGTTCAGGGCTTTGGGTTCAGGGTTTAGGGGTTTGGGTGTAAGGGTGTAGGGGTTTTGCGAGCTGCGGGCTTGGGGTTCTTGGGCTTTGGGTTTAGGGCTCAGGATTTAGGGGTTTAGGGGTTTTGCGATCTGGGCGTTGAAGGTTCAGGGTTGGTCTGAGGGAGGCCCTCTGTCAGGGCTCTTTGAGGATTTGACAAGGGCTTGGGGTCTAGAGTGATTGAGGTAGGCCCTTTCTGGGCTCTTTGAGGATTTACTCTAAACCCTAAACCAGTTCTGTAAGAGTTCTTATATGGGCTCCTTGTCTACAGTTCTCACGGGCGAAGGAAGAACTAGAGAGCTTTAGAGTCCATGGGCTGAGGGTCAGAGTTTGGGGTTTAGGGTTTAGGGGTTTAGGGTTTTTAGTTTAGGCTTTGAACCATCGTGTAAGTGCCCTTTGACCCCAAACGTGGGATCCTTCTGCTTCTGTGCTTTGCAACAAAAACTGTCTCGAGCCGCACTCCGCTCCAGCTCCGGCTGAAATTTAGCTAAGCTTACATCCCACAAGCGAGGACTCAACCCTACAAGCACTAACCCCGAAAAGCCCCGGGTAAAAACCCCTAACTTCTACATCCTGTAGAAACCTACTAGACCTTAAAAACCCGACATCGATCCCGAAAAACCCTGAACAAGCGCAGGCTCGACAGTGCGCCTCAGACCCCGTTGGGTCCGACCAGCGGGTACCCGTTTTCGAAGCTAACGCTGCGGTTGCAGGCCGGGCGGGCTAGCTCAAGAACTGAGGGCAAACTGTTGTGTGAGTCAAGTTTGGCGCGAAAGCGTGATGCGGGCCGTGCTACTGCTAATCTTAATGGTGATAGTTGCAAACCTCTCGACAGCAGTCGCGTAACAGTTTCTCTACAGCGACTCTTTTGCATCACGAGTCTCAGGTACTGTCGCCACGAGCCTCAGACCGTGAAACTCAAAACCTCAGGCTGATCTGCATTACCTTGGTGCCATGTTGCTGAATAAGGTCGGGAATAAGAAGAACAGTATATTGATAGTAGTAGCATTCGTACGAATGCTCACAACCGTTTCAATAATGGTGATAATTCCATACGAACCGTTATAATCGAGCCCATAGTCCAAGGTTTCAAGGCAATTGCAGTTGGAGGCTTTCAGCTTGACAGAAGTGATCTTTTCTGAACTGGACTGCAACGCTATGTCTGCATCGCAGTGGATGCTGTAGCTATTAGCCCAAGAAGAAGCCCTCAGAAGCGTGCATCCAACACAGATACAAGCCACACGCAACCAACAAGACTACCGTGGGGAACATTCACGAGCTGCGCGTGATCAGGTGATTGTGATTGGGGTATATTGGGGTGACTCAAGCCCTATGGTGATCAAAAACCCTAAACCCTAAACCTAAAACCTTTAAACCCTAAACCCTAAAGAAAACTCTATGATTCTCCTTCAACACAAAACGGAAGCAGACCCCGGCTTTGGAAATACTGTTGATGATATAAATCCTGCATTACCTTGAGGACTCTAAACTATGGGAATTATGGTATGTTTCTTATTATGGGTAATGCAGGATTTTTATCATCAACCGCATGAAGCTTGTTGCCATAATGGACTGGCACGGATGCATAGAGACCCCTGCACTGCAAAGATGCGCTAGATGCCGGCTCATAATCCCCAAGATTTCTGCAAAAAGGGGTTAGGTATGAACGGATTGATGCATAGGATGTGTTCAAGGCCTATGGCTTCTGCCAGTGGTACGTATATTACCAGAGGACAACAGATCTCAATTCATGCAAATCCTTCCAATCGTCCGTGCAGCGACCCCTGCGACAACCCGTTTAAGAATCTAACATATGCTTTCTAATCGTTGGCTCGTCAGCATCATGGCCTAACGCGCGGTAGGCTCTCAACGACGCGAACTGGCCAGCAAATCTTTGCATGGCCGACGCTTTGTCCCTGTCACAATACGTACTTCAAGTTTCCACCGAAAACTGTAAGAATTAAGGCCGAACCATGAAGTCATCTAACATAATAACGAGTATGGCCCGGTTGGAATCCGACTCAGCCGTCGGCGAGTGCGCGGCACTTTGGATGCGGCCTGGCGCTGACAAGCTTGATTCGCGTAGACGGAGCCAAATCAGGGTTGTATAGACCGATGAAGTTATAGGGTTCGATATAGCAGGTTTTACAACAGTCGCTGTCAAATTCATGCGTCCAATCCCGTGAGTCCCTTGCGATTTAGCAAGCATATTCTGCTGTGTAGGTGCAGAGAAACGTAGTTGCATCCTGACTGTAACTGTGCCTTCAGGCTTTAACCGCTGGATGGATGTGCTTGTTGCGTACCTCCTGCTCCCGAGCATGCGCATCAAAGTGTCCAGGCAAGCCTCAAGCCCGAAACCATGGACTCAACTCTTAAAAACGAACTGCAAGTCCATGTGCCCATGTCCTGCCCCTAAACCCTATCAACCCTAAACCGTGAGCCGCAACAATGTCTTCAGAGAGCCCTGCGCCGCTGGGCATCGTCAGGCTGCCGCTCTGGCACTTGCAGGATTCGCAAGGTGAAACAACATGGCACTTAACACCCCCCCTAAAAGCTAACAATTAAATTTTGGGTAACTAGAACAGAAACTGTAGGGAATCCCAAAAAGTTAGAAGTCCGAGGTGCTAGTTAAAAATGCCAGGTAGGAAACATTGGCCTGCGGTCCGTGACAGTGGGCCCAGTTGGCCATTCTGCCACCAACTTCACTAGACCCAGTTTCTACGACAACTCGTAGCAATGCTATCATTTTCGATAGGTCGCGCTGGCAGCCCGCCAATGCCTTTGACATGTGAGCGCGGAACATGCCTCCGCAAAACATTACTCACTATCCTTATCTCCAAGAACGGCGATGCAACAACATGTCGCGCAGCCGGCTATAGTCATCAGAACGCAAGGCACCACAATCAAACCGCCAGGATTCACCCACTCAACGCCAACCATTGTCGGTGGTGGTAGATCTGGATGGCGTGTGAAGCATACATGTCCACTCTCCAGGGCCTCCAAACCCACGGCGGCCTTCTCGATGGCAGCGATCTCCGCGACAAAAGAATTTGTGTTCGCCAGGAAGCTTGACAAGCCAATAACAATTTCGCACAACGCCGCGGTATTTGTTGCCACGAGGGCAGTCCAAGCCAATGGCCCCACCTCTTCAAAGAGAACAGAAATGAAGTCACAAGCACCTCCGACGACCGCAATAAAAATGTTTAGGAAAGCTAACGCCGAGATCGTGCTGGCCAAATCTTCCAACTTCACAAGGGATGCGTAACCATCTCCCTGTGAAAGGCAGAAGGAGTCCTGTGGCGACACTTACATCGAAGCATGCTGGATCAGCAGCAGCAACCGCAACGGCAACTGTTGATCCCGGTTGGCAACTGGTTTCCTACGGTTGCGATATACAATTACCTATACTTACGTGCTTCACTGTTGCTGACTGCTTTTTACTGCACGTATTTGGCAGCTGCTTTTGCGTTCTATGACATCGTTTTTGCAACGATCTGTAAGGCTGCTCCAGACGACCGTTTGCGGATACTGTCGTTCAGGATTCTTGCTTGTCACATTGCTGTAGCATCCCCCGTCCTTCCAAAGGGCAAATTTGCACCCAACCCACCCCATGCTAAAACGCTGGATCCCAGGTTTAGCACCCTTGATGATTCTGCAGTTGGATGTAACGCTGGGCCCTCTGGCCACTTTTGGGACAGTATTCCGATTGCATCTAATCGGGCCTGTCATATCCTGTCCAAAAATGTCCTCAGCATAGCCGATGTTTTCCTGCAAGTACGGCCTAGAAGTCTTTCCACATCTCTCAACATGATTTTGCAAAATACTTCATGTGCATCAAAGTTCAACATGCCCCAGCAGCACATAGCAGGCCAATCATCCCAAAACCCCACGCTCACAACAGGAAGGGGAATGGATCGGGCGCTTGATGGCGTTAGATCAGAACGGCTCAGGATTTGGGGCTTAAGGACCTGCTATATTTCAGACATTTTTCATGACGTAAGCTATGGCAGCAGCAGGACATGCTCTATGAAACATGATGTCCCCACTTCCATTCAGCTTTTAGGCATTGTTACATTCTACAGATTGGCGGGGAAAGTCCTAGCCATTCTGAACTGTCTTTGTTTACCGTGCTACTGCTTGATCCACTAAATTCACTAAGAAATCCCTCTCTTATCCCGGGGCTTAGTGTTCCGTTAAAGCTTGTATAGAAGTACTATAGCATTATTGTAATGCTGTTTTAGTACAGTTATGAACCCTATAACCTGCATGAACAAACAACAAGACAGGACAGGAGACCCCCGCACCCATTAGTTCTGCTTCTACAGAGCAAATGCCCACGATGAGAGGAATGAACCTACTACTGGAAAAAAACCTGACTCCACCAAGCCAGACGTGAAAACAAGCCACGAGGGTTGCGGCTCTCCGCCAATCCTCCTCTCCTTGTCTCATCTACTCTCCGTTCCTCATTGCCTCCTCGAACGCTTGACGGACACGGCCGCGCACGCTTGCTAGTCACACCGCTAGGCTGAAGCATACTGGTCTGAGGGAACGAATTTTGAGCGAATGGTCCAGGGGCCATTCGATAAGAGCAATGGGCAATAACAGCCTACCTGCAACGATAGCCTTCATCACATTTAAGATGCCCATGTGAAGGACAGCGGGCAACGAGAACCACAAGACAACGACAACGAACTACTATGCCACGGCTTGAGAGACACTCAAGAAGGCCATCTCTTGGGACCACATAACAGGGATCTCAGTTTAAGGGACGCCACGGCAGGATCTGCAGGAGGCAAAACCAACGACTCGCACTGTACATTCTGCGCGGCGCGGCAGGGACCAGTCAACGGGCCATAACGCAGGGACTCCGGAGTCATCTGGGTTCTTGTTAGGGGATTTTATCTAAAGTTACCATAATAAAGTAACCATATTATTAACTATAGACCCCATTATGGCAACTTAAATTAAAGCAAATCCCGTATCAAGAACTCAGTCACACGTGCAAAGCATTCGTATGAAATCATACACGGCAGGTACCATGCCATAAGACGAGCCAAGGTGCCGACCTAAGGCCGTAATGCATTGAGGTGCTATGGCTGAGACACCACACTCACCAAAGCCACATATGAAAGTGTCGAGATGACACGACTGAACGGCACTCAGACCATGATTTTTGAGATACCTGCTGAAGAACACGCATGTGGTTGACACACAAGACCATAGAACAAAGAAGGCGAAACTGCGAAACACACACACACACAACCCAGGGCAGCATAGAAAGAGATTCGGGGTATCAATCGTTAAGGACACCCGCAAGCTTTGATTGATGCAACCTTTCTTTGACCCTCTCCCCCAGTGACATTGTACACATCTGCATTCTACATGAATCGATGCGACTACACCATCCAACAGTATCTCTGGTCTATGTAAGGCTCCCCAGAGTTTCGTGGTCATACCCCTGGGCTCCTTGAACTGGCCCAAGACGTCGGCTGCTTCTCCGACGGATACAGCCAAGACAATCTCCAACGTGATGTCCGTCAGAAAGCTCACCAGCAAAGATAGCATTGCAAACCGATTGTTCGAGCGGACGTAGCCCTTCATCGACAGCAGGCCGAAGATGATGCCGAAGACTAGAGCGAGGCTGTCCACAACAATGTCGCCAACTTCGGCTTCGTACATGACAGCGATCACCTGCTTGATGCGGAGCCAATCTGCACATGCAGCCTGCGAGCTGCTGGACGCACATCGGAACCTATCTTCCGCTGAAGCTGCATAAACGATACCCTTGCACAGCTGGCTGTTCGCTTTGTCCAGCAGGCATAAGTTGTCGTAGCTTTGGAACCTGGCAACAGCGTTCTCACACTGAGTCCCGAAATACTCGTCATTGCAGGCACAGCCACCATCCCATCGGCAAACAAGGGATGCAGCACAGGCTTCTTGAGTAAGGTATGGTCTGCAAAAGTCGTTGGTGGAAGGTTGATTGCCCATGCAGCCAATCCAGCTTCCTCCGTTGCTGCACTGCTCTTGAGCGAGTGGCACAATTTGCCAGTCGCAGATCAGCTGCATCTTGCATGCCGTAGCCGATGAGTACGCAGCGCATATCCCAGCGGCTGCGGCACCTTGGCCAAGCCCTGGTAGGCAACTGTATGCAAATTTTGCAGGCTCAGATTGCCAAGAGCAAGCAGCCTGCTCTAAACACTGCTCTTCGTCGAGCAATCTGCCGCAATCAGCTGTCAAGCCTGCTCGGGTCTTGCAAGGTGTTGCAGGCGAGCAGAGGCTACCAGCCCCGAAACAGGCTGCTGTTGCCTCCTCTGTGTGAAGTGAAGAGCACTGCTTACCGGGTCCTGTTTCACAGTGCAGGTGCTAGTGGAATTGCATTGGCATGGCGGGGCTTCTCTGACCAATGGCAGAGTAGTTGTTGATGTTGTGATTGGCCAGCAACACTCGGAAACTGTGTAGCCTGAAGGCGGTGGCTCGATCCAGGTCAAGGATGCGGAGTGGTAGGCGCATGCTGCAGGACTAAGCTCACGAAACTTGCTGCAGTCAGTCTCGGAAGTCCGCACGCCGTACACGACCCAGAATGAAATACTCAAAACGGCAACACACAATCCAACAAATAAACTGACCCAAAACTTCGGACGCTCTTCAGAGTCTTCACAGCTCTCCGCTAACAAAATGCTGGTCAGATAGCAGAAAAAGCCGACAAGGAGGGAGGACAGAACGCCAAGCACCAACATCGTTATGTTGGTCTCGTACCATCCCTCCGCTGCAGTACAGCCTTGTAGCGTTATAGATACGAAAGCTGCCAGAACAGCCAGGGCCAAGGTCACCTTCGGCGATAGCATCATGAGCCAAGGACTTCCGGCAGCTGTCCACATCTAATGGGCTTGTGCAACAAAATGCTGAGCAAATACATTCACCGAGCTGGCAAGACGTTGCCCAACAAATCCAAGAGACGGACACTTGTCACTCCCAAAGACCTCGCCAGCCCTAAGCCAGTGATTTGTAGTTTTTCCAAACTCACTGGCTGAAGTTAGACAAAACAATGCGAATCCTGATTATTCTTACTGTTCACATCCCGAGGACTGGACCTGACCCTCGACCAACTCCGCAGCAAAGGCCTGAATGTTGACAATCAGAAATAACAGCAGTCGTGACATATGAAAACCAGAATGACAAGAACAGCAAAAGCGCATGGCAACAACCCTGTGCCAGCAAGGCCAAGTCAGCATCAGCATCTTGCCGAAGCTCTGCACTGTCAACCGTTGTTCCTGGCAAAGGGTTAAATGTTGTTTGTAGGCGTGTAGGTACATCATTCATGGGGATTGTGCGAAGCATGTGAACAGGTAGTGCTCAATTATTGGGTTCAAGCAAAGCGGACAGCTTGTCCTTATGAAAGCTGTAGTGCGCATCATTGACCCCGTGCATCGTTGCCGCTGTTGCCGCCAAGACATTAATTGATGGTATCTGCTTACGGGCATGGCGGTCATGCGGTCATGCTGCCATCGATCCTGTTCTCCATCTTGCGGTGTCCTTGTTCATGTTCTTGTGCTTTCGATATCAACACCAATCAGAACAGCATCATGCTTTTCGCACTGCACAGCAGCAGTGAGGACGTGACGCTCTTCGCTTCGTCTCTTCTTTCCTGTAACGGCCGCATCGGCCTGCCAAAAACCACCGGCAATAGCGAGAGACAAAAGAAAATGCAGCTGCAATCATCGGGATGCTGAGTCGTGACGACTGTATAAGACTGAAGAAGACCAACTAGGTACAATTTGTCAGTCATTACCGAAGCAGCTGAACCACAACTTCAGAATACACCAGAAACCGGAAACCCCTGTGCAAGACCACAAAAGCGATTTGGCGGTATAGCCGGTTACAGGCTCAAGAAAGCTGCAAAGGACCGACAGACCTGCAGCCTGATGCATCGCCAGAAAGCCAAAAGCTTTAAACTCTATTATTCTCAAGCCTAAACCCTCACAAAGCCTTTAAAGCCCTCTAACCCGATTGTCAACACTAAACCCTCACCCCGTTGCGCCTCCGAGCCCACCCTGCCGACGAGAGGAGTGCTGCAAAGGCTGCGGTCAGGCATGTCGAATCTGCACTCTTTCGAGCTTCCGGAGTTCTAAAGGTTTCGGGCTTATAGGGTTT
Organism: Symbiodinium necroappetens; assembly: GCA_905231915.1. NCBI lineage: Eukaryota > Dinophyceae > Suessiales > Symbiodiniaceae > Symbiodinium > Symbiodinium necroappetens. Next base: position 20,408 of record CAJNJA010072141.1, on the reverse strand, counting down.
TGGGGGTTTGGGCTTTGGGGGTTTCGGGGTTTTGGGTTTGGGGGCATGGGATTAACGTCTATAGGGCCTGGGTTTCGAGGATCTGCGATCTGCCGAAACATCATAGGCCCTTTTTTTTGCGAGGCCTCAGGCTTCTTTCCACGCCCCTCCCATCAAACGTCGTCCTGCATTAGAGACTGCTTCCAGGTTTCGGCTGGCTTCGCCAGCAGGAAAGAAATCTATCAGAAGCTCAGGACCGCTCAACACCATGTACCCTTTGCCTCAAGCCTTCGCCTTCGTCCCCAAACCTAGACCTATCCTAACGAACATCTCGACAAACACATCCATCCCCATTCTTCGGGGTAGCTCAGCCTACAGGGCTTCGGGCTCCTTTATGGTATAACATATGGGTGATTATTCAGGCTAAACCGTAAACCCTAAACCGTATGAATTAGCCATCGTTTACAAAGCTCCCTTGCGCGGCTTAGGGAAACGGAGCTCCAAGCCAAGCGAGAATTACCTGGACCCCAGAAAAGCCTACAATTTTTCAGGGCTCCTTCTTTGGGCTTCTTTATCTAAAAGTCCTAAGAGAGGTACTAGTTTAGGTTAGTTGGACTTAAGGCTTAACCCCAACTAACCTACTAGTACCTTTCTTAGGACTTTCCATAAAGAAACCCAAAGAATCAAGTTATGCATTGACGCCAGAGGTCGGCCAAGGCTGGCCCGGAAATTCATCGGATGAAGCGGAAGGAGACGCTTCAGGAGCACGCGGGAGTATAAGGGTTTAGGGTTTAGGGGGTAAGGGATCCTGCAAAATGGGGTATAAGAGGGATCTGTCAAGGGCGAGTATGCTCTGAGGCTCGGCAGAATTCCGAATAGTTTTTGCTGGTTTTTCTCGCCTAGTCCGGATCATTCACAATGTTGAGGTTCGAGACCCAGGGTATAAACGACAAGCTTGTTTTCGGACCATAGCCCCATCACCCCAAAATCCCAAAACAAACGCAACACCAAAAACAACTCAACCCCATACAAGCCCCCGCAACCCTAAACCCCCTTTAAAAAAACACAGAATGTCATAAGCAAGGAGCCCTGTTTTTTGTCTCCAAACCCCAAACCCAAAGCCCTAAGCCCCAAACCTTAAGCCCCAACCGATGTTTTCTTGGCGCGGCGGAGAGGGACGGGCCAACATTGGTCATCGGTCCAATTTCTCAAGCTGCGCCTTGGTTCCAACCTAAGCGAAGGAGGGCCCCTTTTTGGGGTTTGTGGTGTTTTATTAGGTGTAGCCTCTTGGGTTGAGGGGTCTCTTTTGGGTGTAGCCTCTTGGGCGTGAGGGTCTTTTGGGGGTTTTAGGGTATAGGGTTTAGGGGCTTTTTGCTGACAGGGATTTAGGGTTTCGGGTTCTGGGCATCTAGGATTTAGGATTCAAGGTTTGGGTGTAGGATTTAGGGCGTGGGCACAGGCTTTCTGAGGATTTAGGGGGTGTCCGGAAAATGTGGATCCCAGGGTCCACACTAGAGGTGCATTGGTTTTGCAGAATTCTCTATACCCTATATAATCTACACCCTAAACTCTGAAACCGCTTCGGCGTGGATGTTAGTGGCCGGCACCGCGCTGGCCGGGCACCTCTTTAGGGGCCTCTGGTCTGAAGATCTTGGTTTGTGGCTTAGGCTTTCGGGTTTTTGTGGTTCATGGTCGTGTGTTCGGGCGTGCGATTCGGGACATGAGGCGAAGATCAAAGCTCCGGTGAGTTTTAATGATCGAAGCTTTAAGACGATTCAGCTAGTTACCCATAGGCTCCTTAGTAGTTCCTTTTTGTGGTTGGTATTTAGGATCCTATAAAGTAATCCCAAAAAGGAACTACTAAGGAGCCTATGGGTAGGGCCATTAGGGCTCCAGAAGTAGCCTTGCGCTCAGGCAGCGGAGCAGCATGACTTCACACTGCAGTTTCGATAAGAAGGAAGACCTACGTGAATACCTCGGAGCCACAGAAATCTTGATGCAGGTCTCATCCTGAAACTTTGGCTCCCGGTTTCCGGGTCTGCTTCTGCGATAGGTCACTTCAGCAAGAAACGGGTCTACCGAAATCCTGAACCAAGCCCAGCTTGGGCGCAAACCCGCAGAAAGCTCCAACTCCAAGCGGCAACAGCCGGTCAGTAGGGTTTGCGTTCGGGATGGACCGTTTGCACCTTCTTTCGCACCCAATCTCAACTCACGCGTCAAACTCGGAACTATCATCCCACTCTTGCCAGCGAAGGCACCGAAACTCATCGGCATCGGATGGACGAATATCGATCAGGAGAGCATGCTCTCGCCCTCTGAGCTCTCCTCCGCACTACGGTCTTGCCGGCACACCTGTTTCCAAGCATCCCAGACCGACTGCACCCAGACATAGATTCCGCAGAATTCCAATCCAAACGAGACCAAATCAGGAAAGTTGTTGAAGCCTTCTGAATCGAAGTAGTGTGAATCTGCAATGTACCAGCTCAAGTTTCTTAAGACATCTGTCACGGAGAAGGCTGCAGCTGTCCCGGAGAGCAGCATCTGGGCAATACGGAGTTCTCGCTCTTTGTGCTGATGATGCGGGCGTATGATCGCAGCGGCAACAGCTCGCCAGCTCACTGGCACCCCGGCAAAATCCGATGCTCGTATCCAGCAAGCCACCTGGCCGAGGTTCACACACGTAAGGAGCAGAATGAGAGGCAAATAAATCACATAATCTGAGAGAATTTTCGTGCCAGCAGCGGACATTCTTTGAAAGAAGCGGTGATGATCATGGACGTAGTAGCTTGCTTCCTCGACTGCCGTGCCAAACCCAGAAATCATCGCCCGCATCAAGCCGCTTCCGAGCAGCAGGCTAACCAGCAGCACTTCAGAAGGCCATGTCTTGAACTGCACAGTCCTTTTGGCTTTCTCAATGGAATAAAAATCTTGGAAGTTGACAGTGTGCTGACTGCTCTGTTCAAGGAGATGCTGCGCAGTTTTGACGGAAGGAAAAGTGAGGCCAATGCTCAGACAGGCGAAGAAGCCCAAAGAGCACCAGGAAGCCCAGTCCGTCTGCGACCACATCCTCAACGAGACCGCATACACCTGCACGAAGGTCGTGATGAAACTTTCGGGGAATTCCAAGACCTTATGCTCAAATAGCTCTTTGGTTGGGAAGCCCCGCTTCCAGCTCTCCAGCACAGCCTTGAGACCTCGAGCTTGGAGGAAATCTTGTGACATGGTCACCAGAACCCCCATCATGACCAGAGTGAAGTATACCGGCTGCCCCTTTCTGGCAAAAGTCACCAAGGACCAAACGTCAGATGCCGGCTCAACTACCATTCCAGCAGCCTGCAACAGTAGGTCGCGCCTGGCCGCTTGAGCATCACAAAGCGCTGGGCGCCACCAGAAGAGCTTTGACAATGCTGTATTCGCCAGTTCATCTGAAAGCTCCGTGTCGCTCGGTTTCTCGGTAACGGGCTTGTCCTCAGCGTGTAAAGCGGCCCAATCCAGTCCAACAAAGCCATAGAGTGCTGCGACAAAAACTCCCGCCCAAGCGGGAACAAAACGAAGGGCGAAGCCACCGAAGGCTGCCTTCCAGCAAGACACCCGCAAAGTGGCGGCATAGTGGCCGGTCCAATCACCACCGTTGTGGTCCGTCTCCAGAAAATAAGATACCCAGAAGGTCCAGTCAAGCATGGCGAGCCAGTCGAGAGAAGCACCAATGACCCTATGGCAAGACACCAGGCAGTCCTCTGCAACTGTGAGATTGCGGACCACATCTCCGTTTCCAATCTCTGTGCAAGCCCTTCCGGTTAAGTTTGGTGGCTCGCAAAAGTGATTCGTGCGCGCGAAGTGCTGATACCATTGGGTCATGTCGCAGGTAAGCTCGGGATCGAATCTGTGTCGGCTACAGCCGTCCTGCAGAAGACGGCTCAGCACTGGCAGTACTGTGAACGGCCCCAAGAAGGCCCAAGTCGACAGCACCGCAACTGCGTAGACGGCAATCTTCCAAGGTTCACAACGCCCTCGAAGACAGTCAGCCCCGGCACAGAGACAGGCTGCGATCAGTAAGGCAAGCCCCAAGCAAGACAACAACAACAGGCCCGGGCAGCCCATGTCCTGCAGACTGTGGGATCGCAGCCCCAGTGCACGGACTGCGGCTAGTGGAAAAATCCATGCGGCTACGAACGTGTCCTTGGAAGACAGAAAAACCCTGCAAAAGCAGAACCGAACCGATTCGTCGCTTCATGCTCATCTCACACCCTGCTCCAACACTGAAACCTCGGAGGCGATACAACAGACCGCCAGCATTGTGCAAAGCTTGAAAACCAGGACCCTCCGTGTACCCTCAAATAGGGGTATATGGTCCCAAATTAAGAGTATTTAGGGTCTAATAGAGGGTAGATGGAGGGTCTAGGAAACATCTTGCAACTTCTCCAAACTAAAGTGCTTACCCAAGCCTTCACATCAAACCATTCGCAACACGGCCGGACTAACAGGCTGCAACTCAAAAACCACATGGCGAGTTCAGCACGACTGAAGGTTGCAAAATAATGCAGCCCCGGACCGAACGCTTTTCTTCATATCAGCAATGCACTTGCAAAGAAAATTTGTGGTGAAGCCCACCTGGTATGTTATGGAGGATTGTAGGATACAGGGCTGCTCGGCTTCATGATCTTTCACCTTCAGAGGCCAAACGCATGGTTCTTCTAATCTCTACCCCAAAGACTCTGACCTGCTGTGCTCATGGAAGGCGCCAAGGTCGCCCCTTCGCACTCATAGCTGCGTGATTGCTGGAAGGGATAAGGTTTTAGAAATACTAGCATGGCTATGCCTTGTCGGCTTTTGTGCCTTGATGCAGATGTAGGACGACAACATCGTTCACAGACGTTTCTGCTTTTAAGCGTGTGCGTGATTGCAAAACATAACGACAAGTCAGGTGGACTCCGCCGCAAGTTATATGAACCACGCTGAAAGATACGCAAACCAGGTCACTTCGAGCAGGAGACCGTGTGTTGTCAATGTTTTAGTACGTGCAGACTCTCAGCAGCAAAAGCCTAAACCCTCTATATGTATATATATATATGTATATATATATATATAAACAAACCCTAAACGTCCAGCCCGGCCCCACTGGCACACAAGGGCGCAGGCGACAGCAAGCGCTAACTAAAAGCCCTAGCTGTAGTTGCATAAAACAGGCCCTGCATCCCTAAACCTACAGATGCCAACCAGTACCAGGAACCTCCTTGTATCCTCAAATAGGGGGAAATGGTCCCAAATTTAGGGTCTAATACAGGGTAGATGGAGGGTCTAGGCCTTGAGCCTCATTGACTTTATCCCAAGATCTGAACGACAGAACCCAGGAAAAAGCCCTGGTGAACACACCGAGATATACCCCTAAACCCTGCCTAGACCCTCCATCTACCCTCTATTAGACACCATATAGTACCCCTATGTGAGGGTACAAGGAGGCTCCTGGTAAACACTAAGCCTGCATTCGCAGGAAGCCCGTGAAGGTTTGCTTCATACTCAGACATCCCACGCCGCTTGCCCAACAAAAAGCATAGCCCCAACACCCCAAAAAACCCTGATCAAACACACGGCCAAACACAATTAAACCCAACCCCCCTGGCCCCCAAAAGAACGAAATCATGAACAACGAGCCCGGTTCTTTTCCTCTCTCCTTCTTTTCTCTTCGTGGTGTGGGGGGGGGGGAGGGCTAACGTTGGTCATCGGTCCAGATTCTCGAGCTGCGCCTTGCTGCCAACCTAAGCAAGCCAAAGAAGGGTCTTTTGGGTGCACACCAGGACCCTCCTTGTACCCTCAAATAGGGGTATATGGTCCAAAATTAAGGGTATTTAGGGTCTCATAGAGGGTAGATGGAGGGTCTGGGTAGAGGCTTCTGGGTTTGTTTTGCTATGGCAGGGCTTTAGGGTGGAGGGCTTTCGGCTTGATGGATCTAAGACTTAAGGTTGGGGCGTAGGAGTTATAAGGTTTGGGTGCAGTTATAGGGCCATTATAGGGGTTTCTAGGGCTTTAGGATAGGATTTCGGGTTTGGGTGCACGGCTTGTAAAGTCCGGACCTCCGGGTTTATGGGGCTTTCTGACAGGATCTGGGGTTTGGGTGCAGGGTTTGGGCTGGGGTGCACCTTACACTACCACAAACTGCCTTTTGTACATTCTTTTGATAAACCCTATAAAGTCAATATAGAATTTACAGGGACCCTACACAAACGTAGGCTTTGGTCGGCTTTATAGGGCTCCGAATCTTGTGGTTTTGCAGGGTGTGTGGAAGGCTTTAGGCTTGCCGGTGCTACGTAAAACGGTTTCTCTATAGTTTCGCGATTTGTACAGGTTCTGTAGGTTTAACTCCTTGCGAACTTGATAAGGTTTCTGAAAGGGTTCGACAAGGGCTTCCACGAAGGCTGTTTTCATGTTTCGATGGTCTTTAGTAGCTTCAGGAAGGCATTTAAGCAAACAAGGCTTTCGGGTCCAGTGCTTCCCACTCCACCACCCGATGCCACGATGGAATATGTTCGGGCCCCTATATGGGGTTTCTTCGAGGCTCACGCGGAGGTAGTGTTGGCAGTTCCAAATTCCGCGTTCTGCATCTAGGGAAATACAGAACCCCATCGGCAAGCTTCGTTCATGGCATTGGGCTGGAATCTCTGCACCTGCTCCCTTGAAGGTCCCTAGAAGGGTGTCATCCCAGGACCCTCCAAGTACCCTCAAATAGGGGTACATGGTCCCAAATTAAGGGTGTTTAGGGTCTATAGTAGAGAGTAGATGGAGGGTCCAGGTCTGAATCTGAATCTGCCACGCTGCAGCGAAGCTGTCCATAACCGCGTTGATTTGCGCGGAAGAGTCCTTTTTTGCGCTTCTCAGGGGTCAGGCCCTGGCTTGACAGCATGTGGGGTGTCTTTTTGTGCTCTACATTAGGGCCAGGGTCCCGATTTTGGGTCCCCAAAATAGTTCGGCACCCTTATAAAAAGGACTCCAAAAGGGAACCTAATTTAGAAAACTACCCATATACAAGCTCTGACAGACGGGTTTTGTAACGGTTCTGTGGACGGGACGGATCTTTCGCTGATTTTTTCTGGAGAAGATTGGGCCTTTGGGTTGAGGGATCAAACAGTGTGGGTGTAGGGTTTAGGGTTTAGGGGTTTAGGGGTTTAGGGTTTTAGGACTTAGGGGTTTTATGGTTTAGGGTTTAGGGGTTTAGGGTTTAGGGTTTAGGGGTTTAGGGGTTAGGGGTTTAAGGATTTTGGGGTTTAGGGGTTAGGGGTTTAGGGGTTTAGGGGTTTAGGGGTTAGGGGTTTAGGGGTTTAAGGGTTTAGGGTTTTAGGGGCCTTCTGAAGCCTACAACACCTGGCACGTGAAGAGTTCTGGATGGGGTTTGAAGGTCCCTACGCCGTAAACTTTACACTTTGACTTACACCCTAAACCCTAAACCCTAAAAGCCGTGGTGGGCCACTCTTCGCCCTGAGACGCCCAGCGAACAGGCTCAGGAGCAAGAGCGGGCTATGCCCGATATATTCATGTGCTGGCAACCCGACGCGAGCTCCGAGATTGGTGAAGCTCAAGTGCACCGTCTCGTCGAGTACGGCGTTCGCAATGCTCTATCTGTGGAAGATTTGCCGCTCGCTGTCATTCAGGGTAGGTCAGCGAAGGGTGAACTGGCCCATTGTGCTCTGTTTGCGGCTCAGCACATCCTTGCGCGGAGCGCAGGAAGGTGCGAGCTGGGCCACTGGCGAGTCACTGTTCAGTGCGAACGGGTGATTTTTGAGCCATGTGGCATTTTTCTGCCAAGGCCTCTTCCTGGTGTTTGGGAATTTGGCTAGGCACTTTCGCTTGAGACCTGCATGAGCTTGTGCACTCGAGAGAGTCCGACCAGCCCGCTCAAAAAACCCTAAAAGCCCTAAACCCTAAACCCTAAACGCCCTAAACCCTAAAACCTAAAGTCTAGAGTCTAGGGTGTCATGACGGACTAAAGCCTCGGCTTCAGTGTTCAGTGGAGTTGAGCTGTGGCTTTCATGGGAGTTAGGACTCGGGTGACCCCTTGGGGATACAGATCCTCTAAATAAGGTCCCTTCTAAGAGAGCCATAAGTGGGGTGAAGAAGGGTCCCCTTTAAGGGGTCTCCCTAATACGACCTAGGATTTCAGCTTGAAGGTGTTGGCATCTAGGGCTCCGGATCTCGCACTGCGCTTCAAGGCTGTAGGGTTTGGCCTTCATGCATTGGGGCTTAGCCTTGTGCGCGTTAGAGTTTAGGGTTTAGGGTTTAGGATTTATGGTTTAGGGTTCAGGGTTTAGGGACTCTAGTTTCCCCTTGAAAGGCGCTCGTCTTGAGGAAATGAGGACCCAAGAAATGACTCTGTCCTACAAATACAGCGCGAGTGGTGTCTTTCGAGCAACTGCGGAGCCCCACATGCTATGTAAAGCGTGAACCCTAAACCCTAAACCGTAGGGTTTAGGGAATAAGGTCTGGTTCTACCACAAAACCATTCTTCCTTAAACCCGACCGTCTGGCAGTCCCAAACCTAGACCCTACAAAAACCGCCCCAAGGCCCGGCACACTGCCGGCATGAAAGGCTGAGCTGAAAGCAAACTTGGTGTAAGAATATTTGTTCTCGTTGTCCAGGTCTTGGCTGTGCCTCGCTGAGCATTCGGGGTTGTGGCTGTGCGATGATAAGATTGGAAAGGCTGCACAATTAGAACAAAGTGTTGGTGGAGGTGTAAAGTATGCAGAGGGAAACACATTTGCAATCTGTCGATCGATCTATCCGCCTATCTGTAGATCTAAGCATCTATCTATCCATCTAACTCTCTCTCTCTCTCTCTCTCTCTCTCTCTCTAGGTGTATATATATATATATACTCATGCACATGTATATACATACATCTAGTCTACATCTACATATACGTGTACATATGCATATACACATACGTACACATGTGCACAAACATATACGTATACAGCCATATACATGTGCATACACATACATACATACGTACATACATGTGTACATACATACATATGTACATACATACATACATATGTACAT